>JALPQI010006886.1:0-55490 GCA_025490895.1 Thaumatotibia leucotreta
TATTTTGCATTTCGTGATTGTTTGCCCCTGAAAATACCGCATATGACAACTTTCATTAACATGCTGTCAACTGCTAGCGTCCGTAAATCGGTCCACATAACTATGTACCTATGCTATGTACAAACATCAATGATTAAATTATAATGAATACGATAATGTTACAAGTAATGGAAATGTCTTAAATGGTTTATAGCTTTTGATCAGTTGATAAATTGAAAACAAATGTTACAGAACACGAAATTAATTTACTTTCATGTAGATCATGATATCTTCACAGTTAATAAATCAAATGGAGGTATCCTATAACACGGGAATATAATTATTATAAATGATATAGTTTTATTACTCTAGAACGGCGCCCTTTTTGAATTTATGATTTTAATTATATTACTCGCAGTCGCGGCAAATTTCTCTAGTTATAAATGTGCCATCAACACTTCGTTACACGCATAAAAGTGATGCAAGATAACTAGTTCTTTAAATTAATAGATAATAAATACCAATTTAAAGGCGAAAGCCCCAAACTGAAACTCTCACTTAAACTACGATTTATCAAACGCAGTTTTCTAGGAATCATCAAATCTAGTAAAAGTATAAGTAATTAGTTTTATAGCTTCCGTTGACTGTTGCCGATGTCTACCGGGTGTAACAAAATTATGGGACATGAAGGGAAAATACCTAAAATATCGTAGATAGGACATTTCGCTGAAGGAAGACTTTATTTTATTTTGAAAATTAAATAATACTGCATTTAAAAAAATCCTTAAAAATCTAGCTTTTTCTATGCTTTACACCTACTTTAATACGAACAAATTTTCTTTTCGTAATTTTTTGATGTTATTCAAAAGAATGGTTAAAAAATTACATTTATTTTTATGAAACATAGTGTCTAAAACTAAAAGAATAACCAAAGATATTTGGTTCGAAAATCGAAAAAAAAAATTGTAGGAGATTCAATTTCCGGGTGAAGCAAAAATGCAGTTTAATTTGTCTTTAAAAATAACTAAGTCTTCTTTCAGCAAAATGTCCTCTCCAGAATACTTAAGGTACTTTCCCTTCATGTCCCTTAGTCATGGGACGCCCTGTATATGAAAGTAACTTGTCTGTTTATGTATCATCTACGTCTGCCGTATTCGAATGTATACTCTGTCTAATTTCCTGGCAGTAGAAAAAGGCAGCAAATTCAAAAAATGTGGCACAAGATTTATTTAAATTCATGTTTCAATCTATGGTTGTTATTGCACCAGTAAGTTAGTCAATGGTTAGCAATGGTATGCCTTCGGCATATCCGGATCCCATGCCGTGGGTAACCAAGGCTAACCAGAACCTACATTTAAACATACTTTGATTTAAGTTACACCTTAGTATTAAAGGTAATAATAATGTAGGATCTGAAACGAGGGTTTTGTAAAAGAACCCTTACACGAGGTAAAAATTCCTTCTAACCATGATTTGGTCCATACTAGTGTAAAAGTAATTATTAAGAATAATTAACTTGTATGTGCCCCTTTTTTATATTAAGGAATAAGATAAGTACTAAACACCTAACTATTAACTTATGTTTTTTGAGGTGGTCTGTCTCTTTTTATCAAAATATCTCAAAGGCAATAAGATATGTTAGAATACACACACACACACAAACACACACACACACACACACGCAAAGGTCAGAAATTCCGATATCTATTTGTCGCATTGTCTTTAAGGTGGATTTAGACCAAACAAGCGAATGATCATTCTATCCCCCACTCTACGAAATTCGTTCGTTACACAAAACGAAGAACGAACGTTACGTCGAAATTCGTTGATTTCGTAGAGTGGGGGATAGAAATGATAGAATGAGCATTCGCTGGTTTGGTCTAAATCCTACTTTGATATGTCAATTAGTACGAAGATGGATATCATTATCTTGTATTGACATGCGATATATAAATTAATATGTTCGTACGTAACAAAACGCGAATTCACACTGATAAAAAAATAATTTACAAGTCAATTAGATTCCGTTGATAAACGATTATTTAACCTTCCTAAACGAAAAAATATCAACTCATAACAAAAATACATATAATTTTAGTTGAGTACATTGTGTCATGAATGATCATGACACAATGTACTCACTCATGAGATGATGATGATGATGTACTATTCATGAGAATAGTTTTAATTCTAAAGAGTCAAAGATATGTATATCTTTGGCTATGATATCTCTTGAAATATATGGACTGCAGTGCGCCAAGGTTCCAATAGACAGTGTGTACCTGGGTGATTCTTAAAAAAAGTTCAGCAAAAGAAAAAAAAAAAGTTTTTTTTCTTTATTGTTTTTCGCAATGTACATCGAAAGTATATACCAAAAGCATATTTTTGATGAATGTGGACAAGCTTAATACCATTGGAAAAGGCAAAAATAATTACATGTAAACACGGTTGTGACAATGTATGACACGGACGTGACATATTTGCAATAAATGTTAAAATTGATGTGTTTAAATTCGTAATATCATAATTTATTATGATTAATCAATCAAATATACCAAAAGCATATTCTTGATGAATCTGGATAAGCTTAATACCATTGGAAAAGGCAAAAAAAAACATGTAAACACGGTTGTGACAATGTATGACACGGACGTGACTTTTTCCAATAAATATTAAAATAAAATTGATGTTATTAAATTCGTAATATCATAATTTATTATGATTAAGCAATAAAATAAAGCAACGAAATGGTTTCATTAACATTATTTATTTGTATTTTGCTTCAAAACAGTAAATAATTATTTAGATATCCCTTTTACAAGGGTCCTCTGAAAAGTTTCTGGTCTGACAATGGAGAATAACTTTTTAAAAAAACCTCCTTGGTACTACAACCTTACTTCTATCTGATATTAAATGTCAAAATTGGCGCCATTTTATCGATAAGTTTTTTTTATAATTACTGATTTCCTGAAACAATACCTACAACATTTCTAATATGCCAGATACAAATTTTGGCTCGGTGGACAGAGATTTTCAAGAACGAAGGGGTAATTGGGGCCTATTTTGAAGAGCAAGACGGCAACTACTACTTGGCCTTGTTAAAATCATGGGAGCATCGTAGGGACAATTGTATAGCTTTACAAGTTACAAGGAGCCTATGTTGAAAAGTAAATAAAAAATATAACACAAAACGACTTGTTTCTATGTCATATGTCAGGCCAGAAACTTTTCAAATCCATGGGAAAATGGACAAAATAAAAATGCTCAATAAATAGTGTGTACTAAATATTCTAAATCATTTATAATAACAGTTTAAACCCGTAGATTATCTAAATGAAACGAAAATGTCACGACCACGTGTTATATATGTCACAACCACGTACTCAATAAGTCCATGGCCGTGACGTTTTTTTCATATCGTGGTTGTGACAATTTGAGACGTGTTCGATATAACCTAAAAGCTAGCCATGATCTCATAAATCTTAATTAATTGTCAGGAACTACACTGTGTGAGGTACATGTTATGTTTCAAACAATAGTGTGACATTGTTACTTACGTTTAAAAGCTAAACACGGCGTTGACGTGTTAAGGTTGTCCCTTTTTATAAAAAAATACGGAGAAATTTTTCTTGAGACACACACAACGTTTAGTTATTTGCAAATATGACAACAACACAATGTTGCTGTTCTAAAAAAACATAAAAAGGGTTGCCAATATTAAAGACACTTTTTTACAGAGATCCTTATTTTTATAGTAACGTACACGGTCGTGACACAAAAACTACTCACACATTTTATTCTGATGTAAATCATAAATAGTAATAGTTATTAAGATTTCTATAGTATTATCTTATAAATCAAACATTAATCTTGCATAAATGCTGTAATATCTTGCGTGAGAATTTGACAATTCACCAGAAAAAAATATTATATGTTCGAATTCGGCAATCTCACACAACACGGTCCGTGACATTTTGGGGTTAGCAATTTTTTTTTATAGCTGGCTAATAACTTTATGGCAAAACTGATGCTCTGACATGATATTAGTAGTAATTTACTACGTGAATTAATACACACTTTATATATTTTCCCACAAAATATATTCGATTCTTACATATCACAGAAAAAAATGTAAGAATAAGAATCACCCACCTACATAATTTATCATGAGAGAGGCACAAACAAAACAAACAGTCAAATGTCCATTCGTGGCCCTTATTGCTATATACTTAAGAGTCCATGCATAGTCATCGTCGAAGGTACCACACCGTAAAATCGATCACAGGTTGTCTACAATCAGTGCAGAGCAATCATGGTCAAACAGGTTGGTCAGGTTATGATTTCGAAACCTTTGATTTGAACAAACTCCTACGGAGCCTACCATTTATTATCTTTCATTGCCAACAAACCTACGCGGTACAAAACCATAACATGACAACATGAAAGTATGATTGCTTAATCTTTTTAGTTTATTTAGTTTGATTTAGGCAACAGGAAAAAGCTAGAGTCTGACCAGTCAGTAGGCTTAGCACGGGATAAGTGCGACTAAATGTCGCTGCGAGATAGACTATCCATCCCACTTTTATTCATATAGTTAGACAACCGCAAAGTGGACAGATGCAATTCTCAAAAAGTTTGTACAGTCGAGTTCAAAAATATATACACAACTTTGTACTCTAATTCAACGACTTAAGGTGAAGAAATGTGTACATATTTATGAACTCGACTGTACATTTGGCTCACGTCTTCCTGTCTTCATGTTTGTATTGTATGAAACATTCCTTTTTGTTACCGAAAATGTATAGGAACAAAAAAGGAAACTTCCATACAAACGTCCTGGGACATTTTGGGAAATGTGATGGATCTTGCTCAGCATCATTGACTCTACCAGCGTACCAAATTTTATCAAAATCGAAGACATGAAATGTATAAACTTTTTGATAAATGCTCACAGACGACTTTATGAAGATAGCCAGCTTCCAACCGGCGTATGTGTATTGTGGAGGTCCAAAGGGGAGGCCTATGTTCAGCAGTGGACGTTATATGACGCTGGTCATGTTGATGAACATGCGTCTGCTATAAAATTTAAATATTTTTTCATCACACTTGCTGTAAGCGCGCTATTGCTTGCATGCGTAGCGGGAGTAATAGAAAAGTCAAATTCCCTAGGGAGTAATAGGAATGTCAGTACGTCATTTAATAATATTTTGTCTTATTTTTTGTTCTTTTTTTTGTCGGCAAGTGTGATCAAAAACATTGTATGCATCACGGTCGGTAAGCGGAATACTAACTCGAGTAATTAAAAACCCTCCACCTACGGCGTCGGGCTTCTAACACTCTCGTTAGTAATTCCGTACTTACCTCCCTTGAAGCACAATGTACTAATACATAATATGCAGTTCGTCAATAATGTGAAATGGTAACGTCTTGATTAGTGCGACAGTATAATCGTACGGAACCCTTTCCTAGATTTCCTACATAATATTAACCTGATAGTGATATGGCATGGCCCAATAAATTTTGACAGTGACGCATTCAACACAAAATTTCTTTTTAGTAATTGTATATAATGTGGTTAATTAACACAAGCCAATTAACACTAACAAAAAGCCTTGAAATGCAGCATAGTTAAATTTTATTAATATCCCACAAAAAATCGATAACAAATTGCAATGGCATAACAACTATTGTTCCAATCTAATACATGTAATTTGGCTATTAAACAGTTCCTATTAGTATTGAATTTAATGAATTTAACGGTGTATTCACACGACGCCTTCTCACGATTGCTTATAATTGGTGCATCTGTCATTGACCCCCCAATCTTAAAGGTTTTGATGCCAGCGTTGTATTCTGTACATTTTAATTAATTGTGCGAGTGCAGGCGAGTCTAATTCTAGTAAAAATAGCGAAGTGAACTTATGTTCTTTGGTTATTTTTTAATTTAACCGCTTATAAGTGATATCACAAAAATAGTAAGTATCAGGTTATAAGTGATATCACAAAAATAGTAAGTATCAGGTTATAAGTGATATCACAAAAATAGTTAATGTCAGGTTATAAGTGATATCACAAAAATAGTGGCGATCCTTATAAGAACCCGTTCAATATCGTATTAATAAGGAAAATATGAAAAAAAAATTACGGCATAAAACATTTTCTGTCGAGGATTGGCCTGTTTGGCGACCGGCCTCATGTATACAAAAAAATCATCCTCTTTTTCTCTCTACTCGGGGAGGTACCCGAAAATAAAGAATACTTCCCGATTCGCCGGATTCCTGTTTCGCCGGATTCTTATTTTGTCGGATTCTTGATTCCCTGGGTTTTTTTGATTAAGAAATACTACAGAAATATCGCGGTTATACCTATCTGCTAAATAAAAGGTAGACGTAGAGAAGCAGATCATATCTAACAATAAGAAAATATAAGCACGTTTCTTTTACCTGGATGATTTAATGTATATTAATATTTCCGACGAAACAAGAATCCGACGTAACAAGAATCCGGCAAAACAGGAATCCGACGAATCGGGAAGTATTCAAAATAAAATGTTTTACATTTTAAATTACGTTTTAACATTTTATCCTACCACTTTGTCGGCGTGATTAATATGTACTTATACCTGTACCAAATTTCCAGTACTAACAGCCACTGAGGTATGCTGAGGACAGAGAGACGGACATACGGACATGGCGAAACTATAGGGTTCCTACTTTACTACGAAACCCTAAAAAAATATTAATGTTTTCTCCAATTTTTTCTTAGACAGAAAACGATACTGAATGGACCTTTTAGCATATCACCACCAGTATCACCACTATTGTTTTTACACTCTGTATAATGGTTCGAATGAACTTGAATGAACTTACACGAGGTAGCATTTGGAATGGCGCTCAAATATAATCTCATGGCCCTGTGTCGGTTATAAAATTCATATTTTGGTTATGGCAGTCAATGGCGAACCGGTACGGGCGAGGCGTGATTCATTTCGCGGATTTCCATTTTAAGCTCGTTTTTTGATACGTTAAACGGATTTTGGTTATTTAATGCCTTGATGTTTTTAATATTTATTGACGAATGTACGTTAACGAAAACCTGCGTTAGAGCTTCTCGAAGTCTATAAAATATTTACCAAATGTTTAGTTTTTTCAAAGCATGTTAGCTGTAAGATGTATTATTATTGGAAAAAATAAGCCCAGCTGAGTTTCATGCTGGATTCTTCTCTGGTGTAGGGTTAGAACCGGAAGTAGATTTTTTTGTTTGCTATTTTTAACGATTTAAAAGCTCTTGTTGCTGGGCCTACTTGCGTAAAGAATACTTTGACTTGCCTAATATAATTTTATATCAGTTGCCAGATGATTTTATATGTCGAGATAAGACATTATTCTGCATAGTTTGTAATAGGTTATACAGGTTTTATAAATTAGGCTTAATGTTGATTATAAATATAATATGTTTCTTATTTGGTAATATTATTTAAACTGCAACTCAACTACCTATGCAATAAATTCCTTATTGCCACTTAAAAAAAACATTATACATTATAAGACATAAGACATTTATTTCCAAATTATTTACACAATTATGAATGTAATAACGTTCTTGACTATGTATTTTGCTGTTCAACAGTTGATGACGGTATATATATGTTGATAATCACAATCACAATCTAGATGAGGTAAACCTACTTAACGTCACTTACAAACGCATTAAAGCCACAACAAGCTACGATTATTGAAAACAAACATCAAATCGACTAGTAGAGTAAAAAGCTAACGGCAGGTAATGGTCGCATGTTTATAACATAAATAAAAGTCACCTGTCAAATAAAGTGGCATTTACGATTTTTATCGCGTGCTAGTAGTGATGTGCCGTAGTAAGTATTCCAAGCTGACGGAGAAATTCAAAATCAATATTTGTGATTTTTTAATTATTCAAAATCTAAAATTAATGTATTACCTATATTTTGAGCAGGCAGGTATGTGTATTCATTTCAGTATCAGGCCTACTACCGCGAAAATCTAAATTCGTAAATTTCGAGGATTTTTCTCTGTCACTCAATCCAAGGCGTCATTAGAGTGAGAGAGACAAAACCTCGAAATTTACGAATTTCGTTTTTCGCGGTAGGCCGCTGAATCTAATAAACTCTCAAAATGATCAATTTTTTTAAACGGGAATAATTTATTTATTATTACCTCCATTTACCTACTTACGTGAAATGTGATGTTACAGCCTCATAATATAACTTTATGTTTATTATAATTTAATATGATTCACAGTAAAAATGTTGTCTTTATTTATTGCTATTTAGTACCTACCTATCCTGTTTTTAAAACCTTTTACACCTTTTACACGCCTAAGATATTTTGTCACAGCGTGAATTTAACTAATTGAAATATCCCTTTTATATTTCCGTTTCCTTTGAACATTCCTGAGACTATAAATCCAGGAATATTCCCGGCACCAGACCCTCACTAGTGCCTTACAAGTAAACGCATGGCCGAGTAAATTGAAATAACTGTCCAATATGTGACAGGAGACTTTTGAGACGTCACTTGAATAATAAGGAACTTGGCATGGCAAGAAGGCCGTTATGCGTTCGTAAACTAGTTTTGGCAACAAGTATTTGAGAACCCAGGAAATAACGGCCGAGGCTTGTCGAAAAATAACATTTTATTTTATTTATTTATATGGAATAAAATATTAAAGTATTGTGGTTACCAAATTCCATATTATAAAGTAACTCTTATTGTATTTTAGACATTTTGTTTTGTAGGTATATTTTAGTAGTATAATAGTTATTTGTTGTACAAGGGAGGAAAGTGGTTGTTTAATCATCGTGCCAATATTGAGACCCGAGCTAGCGAGAGATTCCATAGTTGAACCACGAGCGAAGCGAGTGGTATAAAAATGGAATCTCGAGCGTTGCGGGGGTTTCAAGGCACGATAATTAAACAAACTTTGCTCCCATGTGTAACACAACATTTTTCCCCACACTAAAGCGAGGAAGCAGCTACGAACGTGTAAAAAAAAATCAATGCAACAAATCAGTCTTTATTAAATAACTTAGAGTAGTTCTAGTACCTACTACCTATAATAACAAAATATTTTTTTAGTATTTAGCCAAAAAATAGGCAGAACTCTTAATTTGGTAAATGACTAGGTCTATGTGATTAGATTATTTTTTATAATTACAATAACACCTACCTACATTAATTAAATTGTCAATATTTCTATGATGTTTAAATATAAAATCTGTATCCAGCAGCTAAAACATCAATAATTTTAAAAAATGTGTGAGGTAAACTTAAATTGCCTACTTTTTGGTAAGATATTACATAGGAAACTTTCCTTACGAAACTGTACATTCGAGTATTTTTTTATAAGTTAGCAACATTGACGTACAAGACGTCAGTGTTAGCGGGGTGCGTTTTGAATGTAAAAGTATACTATCTGGTTTTTGTCCAATACGATAAGATTTTGCGATAGGTTTTTATGAAATACTAAAAATCTAATTTATTATCTTGAATAAATGAAATAATCTGGTGCATGATAAAATTTTTATGGTGTCCCTCATCATCATCATCAGCGAATCACAGCCATACCAGCGTTTGACGTTCCATGGTTTTGAACGTTTCACGGTTCATCTGTCAATTTACTTCCTTCACAAGTGATTAAAATGCAACTTCCCTCACTGAAATTAGTGAGGGAAGCAGGTGTTTCCGAGCTAGTGTGGAGAAAATAAACTAACATTCGAAAACATTTGAATGATAAGAATGATTTGCTCCTTTAAAGTCAGTTAAGAAACAATTTATCTACACGATGCATATTTATATTTTAAAGACAAACGGGTTTTAATCGCGTAAACTTACGTTTAATTATATCCTGACGTTTCGGGCATGACGTTACTCCCGTGGTCGCAGGCAGACTCACTAATTAAACGTAAGTTTACGCGATTAAGACCCGTTTGTCTTTAAAATATGAGTGATAATCGTGAAAGTTTAAATCAATATACGATGCATATTTATTTGAGATTTTGTAAAGAAGCTATTAGGAAACAGCGACTCATATCAGCCTTCGCACGAATGTTGATGAGTATAGAAAAAAATAACGAATTAATTGACTAGGTAAGCGTAAATTTATATGTAAGAATTAGGTATAAGATTAATTATGACTCTGCAAAATATAAATCTGGTTTCAAAAACTGTCGATCAAACAAAATTCATGCATGTAACGATGAGTGTACTGAGGACAATCAGTCGCCTGACTTCCTCTGATACTGATAACCAATCATTAAGATCGATAATCAGGTTAATTTTGAATAGATTAGAGTTTTAATTACTATACACATAGGCACTATACGTATAGGCAGTAAACTCCTTACTCATGCAGTAGCTCATAAACATTGCAACTGAAATAAAAATGAACACGGTTATAAACTGGTAACGGTATCCATTATATTGCAACATTTGCAACCCATACTTTGGTTGGGTATGTCGACAACCTGTCACCTATCGTGTTTGCATTGTCGCTCGTCTACGTTCTATTAAACACAGATTAGTTTAAGGTCCCCAGATTTAGGAAGATACCTCCTTGGAGCGCCTACACTTGCCGCAACACTGTCAGACTGTCACTATCTGGCTATTTCACTATTACAGTGTTCTAACAAGTGTATATAACACAGATAGCACGACACCTTCAGTTGCCAACAGATATAATATAGCAAATCAACTTTGCAAGTCATATTGATATTGACGATTGAGTACCAAGTCCTGCGAGCCTACAATTTTTGGATTTGATGCATTTTTCTATTGAGTTGGGACATTGATATATGACGGACTATGTTTGCTGATTTGTGTAGCAACCTCTACCATAAATACAGTGCTGCTTGTTTCGAGTCCCGAAACTGGCTGGCTTATGATGCTCCCGTTTTATCCAATTATTGTGCCACGCGTCACTTTCGCACTTGCATACTTGTTAGAACGTGACGGCAACGCCCACGTACGATTAGACGCAGTACCATCATAAGTCTACAGGTGGAGCATCCCATCCACTGCAAACCTATAAGTGTACACTCCATAAGTGTAAATCGTACCCAACAACTTTTACTATGGTGGGACTAAACCCCAAAATCACGAAATAAAAATATAGGTACTATTTCATACGTTTTGGTGGTTATAGAGGGTTCTTATTTCAAAAGACACTGCCATAACGTATGTTCCGAGTGAGGTAAGCACATAATGTATTCGCACAACATTTACGCACGACTTCACACCTACCGTTTGCTAGTGCATCTCAAGTATCTTCGATTCACAGTTCACAGAACACAGCTGCTACTACCGATACCGCGACTACCATATCTACTTCTAATTAATTCGCAAAGTATTTATTTTGTTGCGAATCTTTCTGAATAAAAGATTGAGATAATGATATTACAATTAAGAACTACCGGTAATTAGGTATTTATCTTTGTCTTTGATCTAACTATGACTTTTTTTTAAGTTTGGAATTGGAAGTCGATTGCTTTTTTATAGGAAACGTGTATCCAAGATTTGTTTTGTTTATGACTAAAGTGAACAGTCAGTTAATCCTCTTACTGTTAGCAAACAGGGAAACAGATTGCTGGTCAGTGAGGGTATAGATACTTGATCCCTTCTTATCTCGCGAAAAAGTATACAGGTTGCGAAAAAAACAGCACTTCTTGTTTGACAATCGATATCTAATAAAACTTATCTCATAAATTACGTATAATTCGTTTCTACGTTCATGAATATACAGTGAAATACACAGATATGCCACGTAAATTTTCGTTCAATCTGTCCTGTCCTTTTTTCCGATAACCATTGTCGATGTGAAATTTTGCCTGTTATTTAAATACGTAGTGTACCTACTAGTATGCGCAGTCGCGGTCATTATCACATCGCAGTAAATCCCATAGAAATAGAAATGGCACCTCGCCGCGCATCGCATTGTAATTTGAATAAGATTATTCCACCGCACGCTAACGATACTTTTTTGCTGCATTATGTTTTCTTTACGACTTTCCATGTGGGGAACCATTTCAAAAGCGTTCACTCATTTATAAGAGTCAGATTAAATTAGACCTTTGATAGTTACGGATAAGGTTTTGTTTGGGAGCAACTAGTAGGTGTAATTAGAACTTTTACAAATCGGACCATTAAATGTGACTATACTGTATTAATCCATGTATTAAAGAGAGGCTGAGTCTGCATCCTCTAGCATTATAAAATGATAATGTGCCTATAACACAAGTAGTAAATTCACATTTGTTATAGTTTCGTATTTATAATTTTACAGACTGTGTACTCGTATTTACTATTAATTCGATGTAAGGGCATTTTCACATTTAGGGCATTACACATTAGGGTACCTAATTAGGGTGATATTAAAAAAAAACCTTAGTTGCAGTCAGGTTTGTTAACGACAATGAAGTACGATATCTTTAGGAACTTAATCTTGATCGGCGGTTTTATATTATAATGTCGCTTATATTAGTTTATAGAATTAACATCAAAACCGAATTCTTATTGACATTTAGTGCTTAATTGTCGTTACAACCCAGACTTTTAAAGATTTTTTAATTTCACGCGACTTGAGTGTCCCTAAAAGTGAAAAAACTCTTAAACGGTAACACCTCGACAATTTAAAATACCCGGCAAACATATGGGAACAACATGGGGTAACACATAGGAAACGGCTGAAGAGAACATTTTTTTAAATATTGTAACAGCTGGCGTCTTAGTTCTCCGTACTTCAGCCTCGATAGCAACTAATATTTGCTCAATAAACTGTGTGTGTAGGTGCAAATGCTCAAAGAATTACACTTAGACGCAATGCATTCAAGGATAGTTGATGACAACACACGCGGAATGTACTCGTAATATATAATGCAGGCCTCCATATATATTTTTATTGTCTCCATATTTGACCCAAGCATAAAAACACTGTTTAAATTTTCTTTGGAAAACCTGATCTAGAAACAAACGACAGATATAACAGTAAATGGTACTTATTGCCATGACAAAAGCAGGTAAAAGTAGACACCATAAAAATATTTTCCAAAGGAAAAGCCGTGTTGAACCTCTATCACACCCTTTTCATCTTTAGTTACCGCCAATCCGGTTTTGCAACAAAAACCTTAAAACTGTAATGGTAACCACAAAAACTGGTGTCCATTGTGGAACTGCTATTGTCTTAGCAAGTTCCAAGCCCATTTGTCCAATTGCTTACAAAGCATTTTCCTCTTCGTAACCAATGTAATTTAGAACCTCGACCACGAATAGCTGAAGAGTAAAAAAAATGTAAACTTGAGTTTTTCATATCTTGAATTTTGTAGCTCCTTGTACTTAAAATCACCAGCCGTTTTGATCCTTTACTGATTATTAAAAAATTCCCAAATGTATGGAAATTTTAGCTACCACTAGGCACGTTAGGCAATTAAAAATAATAATATTAAAAACATATTTAAGTTTCGTAGTGGTAGGCATAAAATTGGGTAATCGATAGTAGAATTTTAAAAAAGTAAACAAATATGGCTGATTTTCCATAGCATTTGACGTCTTTGACACATATCGTGAAACACCTTCGCAGATATATTTTTAGGTTAATACAGATATTATCAACAAGTTTAACTAAAAATGTATTGTGAATTCAAGGTTTAACGTTTAAAATTCGTAATAAAACCAAGATTGTGTTCTAAAAGTGTGTGATTATGGAATAAGTTTTTAGGTTTTTTTAGATTTTCCTAAGTTTGCAAGATTGAAACAGGTTTTACGATTTGTTTCCAGAAGACACTCAGTTACGAGCCAGTTATTTAGCATGGTGGTCATCATCCGTATCTCTTCTTACGGCCCGGCCACGACATTGGTCTAAGGCGACCAGCGGCGAGCAAATCCATGAGTTGGACCGGGATGCCGATATGGGTACGAGAGGGAGCACCATACGTTTTCTGCTAAGCCGGTCGCCTTACGCCGCGGCCACGACATCGGTCTAAGGCGACCGGCTTAGCGGAAAATATATGGTGCTCCCTGTCGTACCCATATCGGCATCCCGCTCCAACTCATGGATTCGCTCGCCGCTGGTCGCCTTAGACCAATGTCGTGGCCGGGGCATTAGACCGATGTCGTGGCCGCGGCGTTAGGCTAGTTAGGATTGGTAACAAAAGCCCGAAGCGTCTCCCATGAAGCTTTGCGTAACCCGACACGTCGTGAGACATTCACATGACATGTGTTTTCATTTTCAACCACAGTTACAATACCAAAAGGGACTAACAACTTTGGAATGCAATACTTGTTACATACACACAGCTCCCATATCTGTTGCATATAATGGAATAATCGACCTTCTGCTAGTGTATTAAGAACTTGTGTCTCAGAACTGTCAGACGGCGGACCCTTGGGCCTCGTGTGAAACCCTGGGTCGCGTTTTATATAGCTACAATTTTGCTCTTTGCCTCTCTTTCTAGCCAATATGTGCGTGTGTTAGAGAGGCAAACAGTGAAATTGTAAAATGTAACTTTATAAAACGCGACCCTGATGTCAATGGCCACTGTATTTATATCCACTACTATGGGATTAAGACGCTTGAATTATACAATTACACTAATAATGCAGGTATTTATGCGAACGTTTAACAATTTTATGGAAGTCCCGCAAGCGGTGATGTAACGTAACTCGATTAACCAAATCGAGTGTGTACGAATTTAACCTTAATTTTACTTTTTAACACTTATTTATGTGCTTTATATGACCTTAAGCAAGTAGGTAGGTAAGTATGTGCCGAATGCATCTATAAATGTATAATCAGATATTGTTTAATTCTATACCTAAGTGATAACTAATAATCAGAGATCGGACAAATGTGCGTCATTGTTCGCAACAATATGGACATGACTATAAAGTTGATTAAATGAATAATTAAACGAATAATTTCTCAGATATTTCATTTCGCAGATTTGAGGTGACTATTTACAAACGTTTTCATAGTTACCGGTGTCAAATAGGTAATTTACTGAATATGATTAAATGAATAATTATTCAATCAACTTTGGTGTCATGTCCATATGCGAACAATGACGCACATTTGTCTGATCTCTGCTGATAATAGATCGGAAATTTAACATACTTAAACACTGCCACCGACGCACTTGTGCGTTCTTAGGCCACGCCCCCTAGCGTTAAAGAAAATAATGATCATTTTTTTAGGAAATATTAACAGAAATCAGCCATAGTTAGGTACTAATTGCTTATTAGAACCACAAAACAAATAAAACATTACAATAATTTATAAGTACTGTAGCTCTTAAAACTAAAGGTAACAAGCAGAGTGGGTTGGGCTCACATCGTTAAGATATCTTCCTGTAACACCATAAATGTCTTATCTAAAATATATTCAACGTTTCATTTACCTCTAGAACGTACAGTAGGCGCCGCCGTGAGACAGGATGTCAGCGCGGGCGCACCCAGCAACATTCAACAACTAATCAACCACATTCCGTATTTATTGCGATTTTATCTGATACTATGGGTATATTTTCTCAAAACAAAAATACATAATGAACACACACGTTAATAATGATACAATGCCTTAATTACAAAACTAAAACAAATACTGAAATAACTCTAACTCTAACAAACATCATAAGTAAACAACCAGCCTGAAATTCCCTACCTCTGGAAATCTCCCCATAGTGCTGACGACATTTCCCCCTTCGTAGCGGCAGATCTAGCCTCTGGACAAAAACCAGGTTCCCCCGAGGAACCAGCTAGTCGTGCCAACACTTCCTTAACAATCCTTTTCGTGTCGGAAGACCAATGATATTGCCTCAAATAAATTGTATTAATTTTGACAGCCTCATAGTCTGTAGTAATCTGCTTAGAAGTCGGGGGACTCATGTTCGAATCCCGTTTCATATTCCGATGAGAGCGTCTCTTCGTTGTTGTATATGCATTTTCATTGTAGTATCTGTATACATACACATCGCTTAGTATCCACAATATATAACGTCTTATCGTGAGGTTAGCTTGTGGATGTAGTCTTGTGTTATTTAGAGTGAAACAAAAAATAGAGGTGATGGTGGTTCGCTCATTCAATATCGAATTCTGATTCGGAAAATTTGAAGATTTTTTCTCGTGAAAATATATTCAGTTAGGTTAGGTTCAGTTAGGTCTTCATAAAAAAATTACCTACGTGTTTCCTCATAAAAATACGATACGTTGGTACTTTTTACGTGGGTACATTTTGTACTAAGCAACATTTTTTATAGATATCCCTCATCATACCTACCTAAACCGTCTTATGAGTATACCGGTTTTGTGCTAAACAGGAAATTCACAAAAAGACGAGATGGGAGCCACTAACTCAACGTTCAAGGCTTATACTCTGTTTGGTTAGGTATTTAAAAAAAGGTAAACAATCTTGCAGTATCTTTTTATTGAAAAAAATTAAAAATCCAAACTAGGTACTTAATGAATCAAAACAATATAAATCACTGTATTTCCTTGTTATTTTATGTATATTTGCTAAAACTTATTTTCTACTCGTAGTTTTCAATAAAAAGATATTGCAAGATTGTTTACCTTTTTTTAAATACCTAAACAAACAGAGTATAGTATGTGATTCTTTTGGCGATCAGTGTACACATTTAAATAATACCATGATCTCTTAAATATGTGATTCAGTTTATGTTTGGTTTGTCCGTTTTTGACAGTTATTCTATGAAACTGACACATTGCGATTCAGATAAGATCCTCAACTGATTTGCATTAGTAGCTCGTGGTAGCCCCCCAGATCTCTTATAAAGTTTCAATAAGTTAGTTGCGAAATATGTATGTTTGTGTGTGTTCATATGTTTCATAACCACCTGTTTGTACCTATCCTACGCTTCCTCGTTCAGAGTTCAATGGTTATTGAGCAAAACCTCCAAGATTATCCTCATTAGTGTTTATCAGCTTGAGTAGAGTGCAATTACTTACTGAGTTCTCTCACGAGAAATCGGTACTTATTTTGTATTGTGGTCTTCGACAATTTAAAATATTATTCCTTCTAATTGTAAAAGGCAGGTAGTTGTAGTTAGATACATATTCGTGATTATTTAAAACCTCGTAGCGGCACTACGAATACATTTGTCACTATCCCTAATGTTGCCATTGTAAGAGTCCACTAAGGAATTGAACGTGACTGTTCATAGAAGCGGATTGATGATTGGCAGCAGCAACATCATAGTGGACACACTACTACAATCACCAACTCGCTTGCACAGCGTGGCAATTACCTCCTAATGCGCACAGTTAAAAGGAAGCCTACATCACACTACCTACATCCAGCAGTGGACTGGGGGAGGCTGATGATAAAATTTGATAAATGTAATTTCTAATATTCATCATCATCATCAGCATATCGCAGTCCACTGCTGGACGTAGGCCTCCCCAATTTAACGCCACCGTTCTCGATCTTCGGCTGCTCGCATCCAGCTCCTGCCAGCCTTCCTGCGCAAATCGTCGCTCCACCTTGCCACCATTTCTAATATTTTGAACATTATCATATCTAGCGATGTCAGCTCGTAAACTATGTTTATCTAACAAAGACAATGTTCTACAGCATGAACTATGTAATATAACGTACCTAATACATTACTTATACCAAAGTAGAAAAACTGTATAACAGATTTTTGCTTACTGAAACTTACACTACAGTTGAAAAATTTTATTTACCCAGTTGCGTGTTGAATTCATTTATTTTACTATTTGATTCATTGCCACAGACAATGCAATGCCGCAAAGGAGAACAGATATTGTTCATCCAAAGCATTTGCTTCTATCAGCAATCTTTAATTTTCATTGTCATTCACTGTTAGCTACATCACAGTATACTTATTTACTTAGATTTATGCGGCGCACTCCATCTTTAAGCCGTGCCGGTACTGGGCATTATAGAGAGAAAAAAAAATACGGTATTCCTTCTCGATTCGTTTCTCTTATAGCTCTCTACTCTTTCTAGCTTTTTTTATTTCTACTATATATTATCTAGTAATCCAATTTCGAGGCGCCATTAGGCTGCAAAGCAGGTGACACATAGAACACAGGATTTTGAATCTATAAATGACCGTAACAAATGTCTTACTGTCTATAGACATTTTCTTACGCCGTGGTTACAATCTGTGCCACATTCTTCGAAATTCGAGCACATCGTGATAGCCATACTCACAACAAATTCTGGCACATTCACACCGAAACAATACGTTCCATAATAATTTAATTAAGATATTGTCCACTGTTCTCACGACTATGTAACACTGATCGAATTACAACATAATTACTAGCTAAATGCTGTAATTTTAAGACAATGTTAAATACCTGGTGTAGAAGCTGATCAATATATCCAATTATGTATTAAAAACCATGTGAATTTTTCTTGTCTCAAATTAAAATTACAAGCCCTTTTGTCATTTAACTATGCGTTACTATAATCGAACATGGAAACAGTTACCTACTGACCGCGAGAAAATACTGCAAGTCAACCATCATTACTTTGAATCCATCTTTAATCTTATCTTTATATTGACTAATCTAACAAAACCTATACCCCGTTGCAACTTCTTCTATTTTCTATAATATAGTCTTTACAAAGCTTAGAACAAGGTTGATATCTCGCTAGTTAGTTAATGGATGGTTCTTGACGTTGTGGTCAGTAAGAATGCCGCATTAACTTGAACTTGCCTTTTGTTTGACGCCTCAGCACCTGATCAGCAATGTGGGCCAGTAATAAAGCAATGTGTGTCGCCGGGCGGAAACAAGTGCCGGTGATTCTTGGTGCCAAACAAATAATATGGCCTACTTAGTTGGCAACAAGTCACTGCATATATCTACGTTTTATGGCTTATGTGATTTTTGTTCTCCGGAACCGGAATAGGGAATAAGCTACCTATTCGTTGAGATTACCAATTATATTATGTGCACAATTTCATTAACTGAAAAATCCAAGGTAATGAAACCAAGATTATGTTCTAAAACTGCGTGATTAAGAAATAATGCGAGTTTTTAGGTTTATTTATATTTTTTTCGTTTTCTACTTACGAATGGTATACTACTTATTACATTATCTTCAGAAACTTCAGATTAATCTCTGGGTGAAATCATCTTACGTTCTTAATCACAGTGATATGCATCGATTTGAAGAATGCATTGTTCTTAAAAAATATATCATTAGTTGTGTGAAATTATAAATCAACACCCAAAATTGAATTAGGAACGACTGCAACTAATGACAGTAATGACACACACCGTTAGACAGGCGGGGTCAATAGTAAAATGGTGAATGCATGTGAAGGTGACGCGTCGATTTTTATTTTATTATTTCACTGTCATTGTCATAAAGTCATAATATCATAACATAATGTCCTCTTGTTGTAAATTTATTATCGCGACATATTTTATACCGTAAATGATTATTTAGGTATGCACCCATTATTACATATTTACACATAAATTAGGTAGACACTTGTTGATTATTATAATATGTCACCGTCCAGGAAATCACAATCTAAGGTCAACTAAATCCTATGTAGGTGTTGACGTACCCCGTTATGTCGATAATGAAGTATTATATTCAATAGCTATATTCGTAGTCGCAGTGTAATATCAAAAAAGTATTATAACTTTTTATTAGATCTGCATGAGCAACGTGCTATTGAAACGGAATAACTCGATTAAAATTTCATTATTTTCTATGTACCTAGATTGTGAAGGATTGCATGGAAAATATATTATTATTTAGGTGCGTTCAAACCAAAAGAGCATTCGCTGTTATATCCCCCCACTCTACGAAATTCGATCGCTACACAAAATGTGATTGGTTGATTTCGTAGAACGGGGGATAGAACAGCGAATGCTCTTTTGGTTTAAACGCACCTTTATATGCTTCATTTCTAGATCTGCTCGTACTTACCATGGCAGTGTAGCTCAAATAGGTGATTTGAGTCACAAAATATTATGATATAATGTGTTGCGATCGATTTATAGATATGTATTAGGAGCGAGGTATTTATATCAATCAAGTAGAAATCCTTATAGAAAATCAAGATATGTGTTGATTTTGTTATAGAGACTAAATTATGCTTTCTTATAAAATATACAAATTCTGTTCAACACCACACTATTGCGTTCTTCAGGTCCATTCCATTAAGAATTCCAACGAATGACTAATGTACGAAACACCCTCAATCGGGCTTAGCTTGGCTAAGCCTATCCGCTGTTGCAAGCTGTAGACAAGAAAATAAATTTCATAACGACCACGCCTTTGCCTGATAAATATTAAAAGATGCTTCGCAAAATGTTCTGCAAGTTAGATTTCAATCTATTACTCAACTGTTTGTACCTGTTGTGATACAAATGTCTCATCTCGAGTCTTTAGTCGATGACTATCATTAGAAGCAGTTTTATCTTGCATTGTATTTAAATTCCAACGGTCTTGAAGTCGCGGTGTCGGGTGTCCTTTCTGTTATGTAAATGTATGTGATTGACGACAGCCGACCCACTTTTGAGTTGACGATCGCCATCATTATGCCGAGCTTTGATTAAAGTTGTAATGTGCCAGTGGGCTGCATCGTGGACACTTATAACAGAATATACATATTACTTGCGAAATCAATTATCATTAATTCGTCATCAGTCCATTTATAGTAAATTATGTGAACAGACCTAATGCTGGAGATTGGAGCCATATACCTACACATTACACAGATTGACTTCAGATGTGAATATAAAGATTATGTAGGTATAATAAATAATAATAAATATCTTGGGACATCTTACACAAATCAGCCTAGTCCCACAGTAAGCTCAATTAAGGCTTGTGATGTGAGTACCAGGCGACGATATATATAATAGATAGATACATAGATATTTAAATACATATACAGCCATGACCAAGGAACAAATATTTGTGATAAATAAATACACAAATAATGCCCTCGCTGGGATTCGAACCCGGAACCTCCTGCTTCGTAGGCAGGGTCACGACCAACTAGGCTACGAAGGCTGTTTAAAAATTATTTTTAGGATGTTGAAGGTATAGTCTTTCAACATCTTAAAAATATTTTTTAAACAACGATCTAAGGCCCCAGCATCCTCACTATGGAGTACTACAGTGGCGATTTTTTTTCTTTTATATCTGTACCTATAGGTAGACCTAAGTGTGGGTAGATCAGGAGTTGATATAATGTGGGTACTACTGCTGGTGAAATAAATCAGTCTTTGTCTCGATCTGGTGTTTGTCTTACACGTCCCATCACCTACTTAAACATGGCGCAGCCGAAGGATATTTAAAAAAAAAAAACAACGTTAAAGCGGACTGAAATAGTAATTATTATAGTGGTACTAAAAAGAGTGATTTTTGAAGTGTTATTATATACCTACTGTGTGTAGGTAGGCAGTGAGCTTGTGCCGCCGCAATAAAATGGAATCGCTGTTACCTCCGCCGCCGCCATTTACCTTTTTGAACAATGAACAAAATATAACGTCGGGAAATATTTCAAAAGACTGGGAGAAGTGGAAAAAATCATTCGAAATTTATTCTATTGCATGTGGGCTATCCGGCAAGGACGCAACGGTGCAAATTAATATTTTGTTACATGTTATTGGTGAGCAGGGGCGTGAGGTATATGAACAATTTGATGAGAAATTTACGGATTTAAAAAGTTTACTCGGCAAGTTTGATAGTTTCTTTTTGTTACGGAAGAACATTACCGTAGAAAGGCATGCATTTTTTACTCGTGAGCAGAAGGATGGGGAATCCATAGAACAATACTCGTTTGAACTGAGAAAGTTAGCAAACAGATGTGAATTTAAAACCTTATGTGACGATTTAGTGCGCGACAGGTTGATTTGTGGCATTAAAGACAGTGCAATTAGAGAACGGCTACTGCGAGAACCTACTCTAACGCTTCAAAAAGCGATTGACATCTGTAACATAGCACAAATGTCACGCGTGCAGGCAGGCAGCATAAAGAAGGAGTCCGCATCAGCAGAACAGAATGCTTACTACATGAGTAGTGAACGAGACAGGATGGAAGATGTCGATGACGTCTATTTTATAGACCGCCGAAGGGTACCAGCCAGCAGAGGTCGCGGCCGCGGTAGCTGGCGAGGCGGGCGCTCCTCCTACGCCCGCACGCCGCCCGCGCGCCCTCCGCCCGCCGCTCGCTCCGCCGGATCAGCTGTTCGCCGACCGTATGACCAGCGAGATGACGACAACAGAATGCGCTCCGAGTGTCAAAAGTGTGGACTATACCACGACAACCAAAGATGTCCAGCTTATGGGAAGAGATGCTTGCGGTGCAATCGGTTAAACCACTTCTCGCGTGCTTGTCGGGTATATGCGATAAATGCAGAGGAGGACACCGATCAGGTAATTTACTATTTTAATAATAATAATGATAGTGGATGGTCAGTGAGGGTCGGTATAAATAATAATAATGTGTCGCTAAAGATTGATACAGGTGCTGATACGAATGTGTTACCGTATAGTTATTTTGAGAAAATAGGCTACACAGAACATGACCTTATACCTACTTCGGCAAGGTTGCGTGCGTATTCTGGAGGTGAGATAAAGGTATTCGGTAGGTGTAACTTAAAAGTCAAACACAGAAATTCGGATTATGTTTTAAAATTTATAATCGCTGACACGAATTCACCCCCCATTTTAGGTCGAGAATCTTGCCAAGAGTTAGATGTGGTGCGTTTAGTACTGTCAGTAGACACCCAAGTAGACGATGTCCTTAAAAAATATATATTAAAAAAATATCCTGATGTTTTTGAAGGTATTGGTTGTATGCCCGGCGAGTATAGGATAGCAATAGATGAGAGTGTGCGTCCTGTAGTACATGCGCCACGGAAACTGCCCGTTGCTCTGAAGGATCAGATTAAGCTTAAATTAGATGAGATGGAGAAACAACAAATTATCGCAAAAGTTGAAGGCCCAGCCGATTGGGTAAACAGTATGACAGTGGTTAGGAAACCTAACGGGGACTTGCGCATTTGTTTGGACCCGAAGGATTTAAATAAAGCCATTAAGCGAGAACATTATCGATTACCAACAATAGATGAGATAACGGCCAACTTGTCAGGCGCAAATTTCTTCAGTACGTTAGATGCGAAAAATGGATTTTGGCAGTTAAAACTTAGTGAGGAAAGTACTAACTTGTGTACATTTAATACAGCCTTTGGCAGGTATAAATTCCTCAGATTACCGTATGGTATTACGTCAGCGTCTGAAGTTTTTCATAAAAAACTTTTCGAATGTTTTGATGACTTAGGATGTGGCGTATGTCTGTTCATCGATGATTTGTTAATATTTGGTCGCACAAAGGAGGAACATGATACACGCCTTAGGAAAGTACTGGATAGGTGTCGTCAAATTAATTTAAAATTAAATTTAAATAAATGTAAGTTCGCGTTATCTGAGATAAAATACCTCGGACATAAAATAACCCCGGATGGAATTTATCCGGATGAGTCACATACGTCAGCAATAAAAAATATGCCGAGACCACAGAACCACAAAGATTTAGAACGGTTTTTAGGCCTAGTCAATTATGTAGGAAAGTTTGTGCAGAATATGTCAGACAGGACATATCACTTAAGGCAACTATTAAAAAAAGATATCGAGTGGCACTGGGATAGTTCTCATCAACGGGCTTTTGATCAACTTAAAAAATGCCTAACGGAAGTACCGGTGTTACAATTCTTTGATGTAAATAAGGCTGTAGTCATATCGGTAGACTCGAGTAAAAATGGACTTGGAGCATGTCTCCTTCAAGAAAATCACCCCGTCAGTTACGCGTCTAGGTCGCTAACAAAAGCCGAGCAGAACTACGCGCAAATAGAAAAAGAACTTCTAGCATGTGTCTACGCATGTGAAAAATTCTATTCATATATCTATGGTAAATATGATGTAGCAATTGAAACGGACCATAAACCTTTAGTGAATATTATCAATAAGCCAATAGCTGATGCTCCCGCAAGACTTCAAAGAATGTTACTACGATTGCAACTGTACACATTTAAATTAGTTTATAAACCAGGGCGCTATCTGTACATAGCTGACACGTTATCGCGCGCTGTGGAACCCACAGGTGCAAGCGCCGAGCCTGCCGCCACCGTAAACGCTGACCTATGCACTCAAGCGCAAGTGTGTGCAATACTCGCTTGCAACCCGCTCACAGACACACATTTCATACAGCTACAAAAGTACACTCATTGCGATAATGAACTAAAATGTTTAAAAAAATATATAAAAGAAGGTTGGCCAGACAACAAAAGTAAATGTGATGATTGTGTCAGACCTTACTGGTGTTATAAGGATGAGCTCTCAGTATCGTACGACTTAGTGTGGAAAGGCACTCGAGTTGTAGTTCCCAAGGCTATGCGTAATGAGATACTGCAAAGAGTGCATGTAGGTCATTTAGGACTCGAAAAGTGCAAGTTACGAGTACGAGAAACAGTGTTTTGGCCGAATATCAACAGTCAACTAGAAGACTACATCACGAAATGTGCGGTTTGCTTGAATTATAAAAATGAGAACAGAAAAGAAACAATGATTTCTCATGACATACCTAACCGAGCATGGTCTAAGGTAGGCACAGATTGTTTTCACTTCAGTAACAACAAATATTTGCTAGTAGTTGATTATTACAGCAAGTACATTGAAATTTGTAAGCTAAGGACTCTAACATCAGATGAGATAGTCGATAATTTAAAAACAATTTTTGGACGACATGGTATACCTGACATTGTCGTTTCCGACAATGGCCCTGAATTCGCTTCAATTGCATTTGAAATATTTGCCCGCGAGTGGCATTTTAGTCATGTGACTTCGTCACCCCGATATCCCCAATCCAACGGCCAGGCCGAGAGAGCTGTACAGACGATTAAAAATATGTTAAAGAAAACTGATTTAGCACAGACGGACTTTAGATTGGCCCTCCTAGAATACCTAAACACGCCTATTAGCAATACATTACCATCACCGTCGGAACTGCTAAACAATAGAAAACTACGTAGTATACTCCCGTGTGCGCCGCGCCTGCTTAAACCAAAAATACCTACAAATGTACGTAATGAGATCAATAACCGCCAGAACATACAAAAGAAAAACTACGACAAAGGCGCTAGGGACATGGTCTCTCTGTCCGTCGGGCAGCGGGTCAAAGTTCGCGTTGATAAACGTTGGGTTAGTGCGTGCGTAAAGGCTATAGTAGGTATAAGATCTTATTCTGTGCAAATTGACGGGGGCGGTACTCTAATACGGAATCGTCGTCATTTAATTCTTGACAATTCCGGAAAATTACCCAGTACAGGTAATACCAATCCTCCTCGTAGCTATCTTTACGATGATATTACCGTCCCGAGTGCTCCCACTGCTAATACTGGCCCTAACACACACACATGCTCATTGCCAGTAAGACCTGACCCTTATGTAACTTCTTCCGGCAGGGTGGTGATTAGACCTGATCGGTGGGGCTTCGATTCCTCGTGACAAGATTTAAATAAGTATGAGATGTACTTTACTAACTTATTTATCTAGTTACTAAATCGAAGCATGAAATGAATAGGTAATTAAGATTAAGAAATGTACAATTAGGTATAGGTATTTAAAATATTGTTATCAATGTTATCATTTATCATATTGTTATGTAAAACGTCACAATATCACAATATTTAATTTAGCATGTACCTATCTGAATATTGCTTAGAAGTCTTTATCCCTTTAAATGTAAAAAATTAACACCTAAAAAAAAGACTTGTTTATTATAACCTACGCTACGGGATAAAGATAATATTTACCTACCTATTTACTCTTATGCATGTTTTATTTTAATGAATTAGACTCGTTATAGTTATTATGTATAATCATCAAACTTAAATAAATGTTAAGTTTTAATAGATTATAAATTGCATGTAATAAACAGTTCATTTGCATTTAAGAAAATTGTATAACATAAATAAAAAAAAAAAAAAAAAAATGTATTATCAATATATTAAAATTGTATGTACTAAACTTAGTAAATTAAGCAAGTAGATGAAAATTTATTGTAAATCGAATATACAATTTTGCAACTGTCGTGTAAAATAATTATCGAATTAAAATATATATATATATATATTAAATTATATATAAAGTAAGTATCTACATAAAGAAAGAATGTATGAACTCATTGTTGTGTATAGTGATACAATTGTAAAATTTTGTAAAAAGGGAAATTGTGGGTAGATCAGGAGTTGATATAATGTGGGTACTACTGCTGGTGAAATAAATCAGTCTTTGTCTCGATCTGGTGTTTGTCTTACACGTCCCATCACCTACTTTAAACACTAAGAACAAAAATAAAACATGTTGTATTTGTTGTTAGTCAATTTGTCAAGAGTCGGTATAACGACCTGACGTTGTAACGTTTCTATATTAACAACAATAATTATGTAACATTTAGCATGAATTTTGAATATAGAGTTTTATTTCAGTACCTATGTCAGTGTTCAACAGTTAGGGGCAACTTAGGTACCAGGCTAATTCTTAATTCTTTTAGGATGATGCTTCTGTTTCTTTTTTGGATCACGTGATTTTTCAGGCCTCTTCCCATTAGCGAAGTCACGACTACTAAGGGATATAAAAAGCTTCTTAGGCATGAATGTACTCCACATCTTAACCTTTTGTAGTTCTCTAAACGTTATAGTTTTCCTCTTCATCAAAGAATTACATAAACCCAGATGTCGTATTTGCAATGGTTCAATCTTTCTTGCTTTTTCTAATTCGCAATTGTTGGCATAGGATTGGCCGTTGGAAGCGCACAACGGGTCCCACTCATGTCGTTCTTTTGGGTCACAAAGACATGCCCCGTTTTCTACGATTTTCAATGTTGGGTGTTTCTCGAGATCTTTCTGGAACTCACATAAGTTTAAATACGTGACGTCGTTGGAACCGCATAAGAGCTCGTCGTGAACTTGTTCGCACTTGTCATCGGGATCAGATTCTTCGAGAGACTGTCGATTTGGAAGACTTTGCACGGAAGCTACCCAAACTATGGCTGTAAACAAACTGCGTCATTATTCAGGGAAAAACCTTTTTCCGGTAAAGAAGGCGAGGAATTGGATAAAAATAGACAAGAAGAATTAAAATTACCGACTAATAAAATTGTCTTTATTATATTACTTTGGAAAACCTAAATTAACAGTACCTATTCTTATTGAATAATTAGCAATCTATGTCGTTGTAGGTACGTGTTGAGATTGCAGTAAGTAAGTACCTACCTACTGCCATTGTACTCCTACCAAGAGTAATTTTAAATTAAGAACTAATTTTATTTTTTGTGGAACAACACAAATTGTTTTTATTAAATATTTTTTTGTTTTGAGTTATATTTTTTAAGCGGTAACACTGCAATATATACACATATCAGTGTTACTGCTTAAAAATACAATTTAAATATTAGATGTCGTATACCAAAAATGATACCAAAGAAAAAATACCGAAGTTTTCCAACGCCGGAGGTGGGATTTATCCTTTTCATTTTAGGTTTATCTAGGTACTTACTTACCTTTATCTAAATCACAAATATTTAACAAGATTTCAAACTTACCTGCGACTAAAAACGAAAATGTGCACCTTGTTCCCATATTGGACCCATATTACCGACAACTTCCTTCAATTTCTTGATGATAGTTAGTACCAAATTGTTAATTATGATTTCGCGCCAATCTGACGAACACTTCGTATTGCGTGAGAAAACACGGTTTGTTAATTAGAGACTTCATTCGAGTCTAGAAATATGATTCCAATCCTATAACCGTAGGTTTTCTAACATGAGAAAGCCGTGTGTCATTATTGTATCAGCAATTGTGGTTTCTTATTTATAGTAACTACGGATGCTTTGATCAAAGATAAGATTGATCAAGTGGTGCAAGTTGTTCGTCTTTTACTATGAATCTTTAAACTTTAGTTTTTAATTTTCGAGTAGGTACAACTGTTGAACACTTCGAAGATTAGGGAACCCAAAAGTGATATCAGAATCGATCGTCATTTTTTCAAAATATTATTAAAATGCGCTAGACCACACGAAATATTACCTGTAGTAGGTACCTACTTAACTAAAAGGTAAGTATAATAGATAGATAATAGGTATCTACGTCATTAGTAATATAATAACATTTATGTAAAAAACGTAACGTAGCAGGAACTAGGTATGTAGTTGATACCTTGTCGCCTCAGAGGTGTTAAGTTCGTTCGTTTTACAATACTATTGTTTACTTCACGTAATACTAGATGTGTGGACAATGGTCTATGGCGGATTTTATTGTAAAAAAACTTAACAAACAACAGACACGACAGGTGACATTGGATTATATTTCAGGAAAGGAAGCCATTTCAACTTCAACACGATAAGGGTTTTTATATCAGCCAGCTAATAATTTTTAACCAAAGTTTAGAACTTTGGTTAAAAATTATTAGCTTTTTGTTAAGTACCACACTACACACAGATGTCAATCATGGCATAAGAATAATATTTTGCAACTTATAAATGGATATTTCTTTTAGCGTTTCAACCGCCGTGACTTCGTTGGAAACATTATTAACCGATTTCCGTGGGTAGGTATCAATTTTTTTGGATATCTTGCTAGAAATCCACTACGTCTACCAACATATCCAAAAATTCATCGCTCACAGGATTCGTGTGAAGGTGCGGTTAAACTAAAAGAGCATTCGCTGTTCTAACCTCCCACCCTACGAAATTCGATCGGTACACAAAACGTGATTGGTTGATTTCTTAGAACGGGCGCTAGAACAGCGAAGTTCTTTTGGTTTACCGAATTCACAGCAATTGAAACGCTCTGAGAAATGCCCAAATAATTTTATTGAGATGGCTTACACACTTGGTATAGTCGCGAACTAAGTAGGTTTACGAGAATAAGATTATCGCGTTTTTATCGTTTATTCAACGTGCATACATCACCCGTAAAGGTACACACTGTCTTCCAAGTCATTCTCTTGAGGACGGTTATTAATCATCATAAAGTTGTGCCCTTGGCGTTTGTCCTTCTTGACCCTCGGAGTACATATGCATAGACTATCATCTTCACCCAATATAGTTAATGATAAGGCTACACCATCTCGAATCATTTCGCACATGTTTGTAGACCCGGAACAATAGTCTACGTGGTTTCTAACGGCTTCCAGTAAATCTTGACCATCTGCTTGACACGGGGATGTGCATAACCACATGGTTACTGTAAAAAATAGTGATTAAATAGCAACTAACGGAATATTAACGGTGTTAAAAAAAAAGCTTCGGATGCCAGACAAATAGGAAAGGTGCATTCAGACCAAACGAGCATTCGCTTTTCTAACCCCCTACTCTAACGAAATTCAATGTTTACACAAAACGTGATTCGTTGATTTCGTAGAGTGGGGGATAGAATAGCCAATGCTCGTTTGGTCTGAATGCACACATGAAAATGAACTTGGCAAAGCTTGCTTGCCTTGCCGTCTCATATACGAGTAATATAAAGAAACGCCTTACATCATTGACAGTATTGATTTGCTAGATTATAACAATCGTACACTAAACCAATGTCATCCCAATCAATTCTTTCGTTACATCAAAATGATGATTTATAAAGAAAAATGCAACGTTTAAAATGTATAGGTATTTTAATAAGATACACATCTGACATATAGTTCCGTTTATCGTGCGATGAAGTTTATTATTGCGTATATTGCAATCGTATGTTTATCATTTATCGCTGTGGATAAGTCGCATGTCATATTTTGACAAGTTACGTGAAAGAGCGACGGTGTTGTTCTCAGTTACGGTACGAGTACTACAATATGCCGCTTGGTGTTCCATATTTTCAGTTATCCCCATCGAATCCTAGGTGGCCCTAAGCGTAACTTGGGCGAGCTGGCCCTCGCCTTACACACGCAGAAAGAGCCGCCACCATCTTTACCAACCATTATAGTCAATGACATTGTCACATCATCTTTAATCAATTCACATAAGTTTGTGGGTCCGATACACTTGTCTTTGTTGATAATGTATCCTTCTCGCATTAAACTTTGGCTCTCAAACGCTAGACATTGGTCTACGCATAGCCACATTGTGACTGTAAAAAAACAATAATTAAAATGTACTGTGGCATAATAGGACTCAGTATTTAGAGATTTTATGACTTCAGCGAAACAGGAAAAATGTAGGTGGGTCAAATTTTTTTTCTTCGTCTTGTTTCTTACCACTCTGTCACGCTTTTAGTTCCTGTTTCGACTCATTAAAAAATCCGGTGCATTTGTATTTCTTTTTCACGCTAGATTTTAATCCATAGGTACATCAAAAATTAGAAACAAAACATCATCTCATACAAAAATCACAATTGTGTCACGTTTTTAGAGACACAAAATAAGACAAAGAAAAGAATTTTGACCCAGGTCTCTAATCAAAATCGTTTACTCAAAATTATTTCTCAGCGTCCCGCTTTCCTAAACAATGTGAAACTATGCGCATTCTCACTTTTAAGGACACCCAATTAGCGCTATAGCTAATAAAATGAACGCCAGAATCGAGTTTTTATTAATTGCTTAATTGTCATTACAAACTGACTACAATTAAGGTATAATTTCACGCTAATCGGGTGTCCCTGAAAGTGAAAAAACTCCTAAAACGCAATGTATTTCAAAAATATCACCATGCTTGAATTGAACAAGATAGAAGCACAGATAATATAGAAACAAATATAATACAGAAGCAACAGCTCGACTAGAGCGATCTACGAAATCCGCTATTGTGTTATTGTCAATCGGGAAAACAAAAGTCCATTCGGTGGTCAAAAGTTAACAGCTTGTATAAATCTTTTTTTTTGTTTTATTTAAATAAATAAATATCTTGGGACATCTTACACAAATCGACCTAGTCCCACGGTAAGCTCAATTAAGGCTTGTCATGTGGGGTACCAGGCGACGATATATATAATAGATAGATACATATAGATACTTAAATACATAGACAGCCATGACCAAGGAACAAATATTTGTGATAAATAAATACATAAATAATGCCCTCGCCGGGATTCGAACCCGGATCCTCCAGCTTCGTAGGCAGGGTCACTACCAACTAGGCGACGGAGGCTGACCAAAAAATATTATCCGATAAACCCATATAGAATAAAATAAAAAATATAAATATGTAAGTATATAAAACAGTAATATACAAAAATTGGAATTATTAACTTACCTACGGCTAACAACAATAGTGCCCGGAGAGTCATCATGATAACTTACGTCAATAATTCGTTTTATGATGCATCTTCAATTTATAACCGCTGAAATGCATTCCAATTTCAGGAACAAGACCATATGCGTGACCGAACACAAATTAATAATAATTGAATGTTGAGTTTATTTTATACACGACATCTTTATGTACGGTGAAGTAAATTGATTTATGAAAGTAGGTACGTGGTAGGTACCTTACCTATTATTTCGTGCCCAGTCGTAGGTAATATCAATGAAATACTTTGTGGCTGTCACTTTATTTATTTTTACCGTGTTAATGTACCAATTAAAAATAAAAAATGTTAAAATTGGCTATGAATGTACCTATCAAATTGAATACTGAAAATTGGTCTTCGAATCTTGAAAACAATATTAAGCATGTCTAAGACATGGCTAAATATCTACCTCATTAGTGGAACTGGTTTTGGATATTAGTTTTTGTTCAGTGTAAATAAATCAATTTTTATTACATGAGTATAATCAATAAATCACAAAAAAATACGTTCAACACGACAACCTTTCAATATTCAGTTGAATCGATTGCAGTGGCCAAGATCTCTCAAGAGGTGATGATGATAACAGGAAAGTGGTGGGTCATTTGAAAAAGGTCGTCAAAAAAGAGAATTTACATCCAAACTAAGTAAAATTTAGTTTAGGTAATAATTTAATTATTAAATACCTAAACCTTGGCATCTTTATCGAAACAAACGAATGAAAATAAATGTTTTAACAACTGAAAATATGACACTAATTTCATAAAAACGGCTTAGATAAGTATTTCATTTGTTTTAAAACTATGTTTAAATAACTATGTAAGTAGGTTTTAATTGTTTTCGGTTAAACAGCTGCTAAATTAGAACACTAAATAAGCTTGCACGTGTTTGGTAGGTATTATCTATCATCAATTTACCTGTTTATATTGATGTATGACTATGAAGTAATAAATTGAACCACATCCGCAGATTCGTCGAATCTAATCTAATTATACGTATGACAATACTTTATGTACCACTAAATGTGATTTTTTCAGTAAATGATCCTATTATGTCGGTTAAAATCGCTACCTGGGACCATTTAGTAGCAAGCAGTATAACAGATGACAAGGAAACTGGTTATAATGATGCAAATATATTTTTTCCCCTCACTAGCTCGTAAAGTGCTCGTTTATCCTTTAATACGAACATGTAAAAACGCATATTATTCACTTGTGTGGCAAAGTAATGACCTTGGTTTTGGAATAACAAAACGTAAAATGTGCATGGAAATTGTTCCATATTAATGATAATTAAATAATTTGTTTGAGAATTTAGTGTAAAATACAAACCTTTATATAATATGATGATTTTAACATTAAAATCCTAAAATTCCATAAGTAACAATTGTTTTAGTGAATGATGATAAGATGACTAGATGCAATCACAAAACGCAGAAAATGTCAACGTCAACATTGTCAAAGAATATTATAGGTTATAATCTTTATTTACCGACTCGAACACGCATAAAAATAGTAAACTAAACAACTTTTAGGGTGTTCTGTTATAATTTTGTAAAAATAATGAATGAGAATGATTTAATAATGCATTGGCATTGGTGTGCAACTACAGGAATGTGTTAAAATCGTGCTGCGTTTACTTTTTCGTGCTAAGTTTACTGCGACAAAATCTTGCATTAAATACATGAAACTTGATGCATTTGGAAAATTATTATCACTAACCCGATAATGATTGTAATGTGAACAAATAATTACCTTTTTTGAGTTTCCTCGCTATAGTGAGGGGAAAAGTTTTGTGTTACACACGGGTGCAAATGTATTTTACTTCTCGTATGTTAAAACACTCGCTGCGCTCAGGATTCTATTTTAGAACCACTCGCTTCGCTCGTGGTTCAACTATAGAGTCCTTTCGCTTGCTCGTGTTTCAATTTCATACTCGCGGATAAAATACAACTTTGCACCCTTGTATAACAAATAACTATTTAAAGATATTGCTTCAAATTTTATTGTCGAGAGTATTGATATTTTGAAGGCAATCTGGCGAAGAACCAATAAATCAATAAAACATCCTATAACACCTTTGTGAAAACAAATACTTGTAAATAAAATATAATATACTTAAATTTCACTAATTGATTGCCTCAAAATTATGTATTTACATTTTTTTTTAATATTATAACAATCAATAAAAAAAACATAGGTAATTAAGACGTTGTGACATAAGCACGTTTTGTATGTAGTCCACTCAGACTCCGAATTATGGAGGTTACACCGCGGTGAACGTAAAAATCTGAAGAAATTATCGTTCAACGAAGTTTCGCAAAAAATATAATTAATATCGTAAGATTCGTAAGCATTCATCTGAGACATTATTCAGATTTTGTGTTTTTTAGAACGCATTACAAGTATAACGACCTCATTGTACTGTATAAGTAGGTGCTTTTTTAATTTTATTTTCATAACCACGTCTCTATAAAAGTCTTGTAAATAACTGATTACATAAGTTAATTCATTCAGGTAAACTAAAATGACCATATTTCATTCCATCAAACTATTTTTTGCGCTTTTATATATTACGTTCAAATAGTTCACAGGAGCAATTATTATAACTATGTGTATATTTTACATATTTCGATGATATCTGAAACGGCTCTAACGATATCGATCAAATATCATATGCGGGGGTTTTCAGGGGCAAACAATTAATTTTACAAAATAAAGACGTTATTAAGTTTACATGCGAAGCTCAGGAATAGTCAAGAGTCCAGGTACCATAACCTACTATTGTGATTGAGTTTAGGATCTAGCTAATCTGATTTGCAATGTGTCACTTCCATAGAATAACTAACTTTTAAAAATTGACAAGAAGAATTTAAACTGAATCGTATTTAAGAGATCATGCAATGGTAGACCCCCAGGCACCTTTTAATCAAATGAATAAAGTAAAATTACGAGTAGGTACCTACTTACACAATTGAGGTTAATCCATAATTCGATACACTTTAAAATTGATCGTACCATAGATATTTATCACCTAAATATCCTATAACACGATCAGCATGTTACGCAACTTAACGTGAGAAAAACGGAACTCCCAATAGTCGGCACCTGTTCCCTAACAATGGCCGTTCATAATCTCGCGTTCACTTTCTGCGCCCACGCAACTTGTTAACATTTTCGAAAATCGAACGCGAATCGTGACCGGACGATCGCGGTTCCCTTTCAAGCGTCACGAGGCTCGTTATCGGGAGTTGTGATTCGAATCCGTCTGGGATGGGTTACGAAACGAAACGCTCCTGTAATTAGGGTTGCCAGGTCCAAAAACCATTCTCGGAGGTGTGCAGTAGCGTTCCCGAAACCCTGCACATTGAGCAAGCGTTGGGACACCCCAGGGGCTTAGTCTGTGCGAGTCGGACATAACCACCCGGTTCTGTTAACGAATTCCCCTGGGTTAACAGAGGTCCTAAAGCCAAAAAGCCGGACATGGCTTCCAAAAAAGCACTTATAGGTACCCAAATGCAATGCATTTCAATTTTTTCTTTGATATTTCGCGTGCGGTATCAGGATAGTGGTCTTCAATTTGCTGAATTGCAAAAACAGGATAAACACGACGCCTAAAAGTTTGGCCGGAAAGGATCATGAAAGGCCAGACAGTAGGCAACCCTCCTGTAATTTACGATTTGCCTGTATTCCAGGCAATGGTTCCACAGATTAATGATCTGTAACGACTGTAACAAATACCGATGTTTTCGTAGTCTTTACATGTTGATGGTTTCAGTATGAGAAGTATGGTTTCAGTGTGCAGCTGTAAGCTTGAATTTAAAGCTGCACTCAACTATTTTAAGCGAAACGTTGACATTTCTACTTATACAAATCTGAAGAGGTCCTATATAATATCATGGTCAGCTCCAAAGATATGTTGTCAATTTTGATCCTTGTGTTGGTGACATTCCTATATTTCCAATTTTCTAGATCCTGCTTTGTTATCATCACATACGGTGCACCTTTATTTATTTGAATGCAATTCGTACAAAGGAATCTGCGTCTGCGTCTGAAATTCCAATACGACACATATTTTATTCCATACAAAATATTGCAATAAGTAGTCAAGCTTTTACACTAATGAGATTATACAACCGCGACGTCTAAATAAGGTTTGTTTACAAAATTAACTAAACGTGCCACTTATTTGATAAACACTCACCTTTAAAAGTAAAATATTCAAAAGTCCGAACACAAAAGTCGTGACGCGGTTTTGCAACAAATCGGTCTCATAAACGTTCCTTTGCTCTCAATCTAAATTCTGTAACTACATGGCCTTTAAAGGCCGTGTACACAAAACCGAGTAAAACACAAACATCGGGTCAATACTATCGTAATATTTAATAGGGCCACACACGTACGGTATACTTACTTACATGCCTCAGTGTTTTTATTGACTGCACCTGCTGAATAAAAAATGGCCACGGAAAATATTAATATAGATTTAGTGACTATAAGTCTATAACTATAAATAAGCTTAATTTTTTCAGATAGGTATAATACATACAAGTCTAATCACCTTAGCTTATTTACCAAATCATAACACAGTCATCACGTGAGATAAAAAAGTAAGAGCTGTTTAGATACGGTGCTCGCGAGAATTCCGAAAGATTTTAATGCTGTATTCCTGACCATATTTAGAGTCTTTAATGCTATATTGGTATCAGAAATCATCTTTTTTTTTCGAAATATGGTTTTCGTAGTAACTCGTCAGAAAACTTATTTTTGATTACAATGCTACCACAATGTGTCCTAATATTACCACACATTTTGCCTGTTAGTCAAAAAATAAGAATAGACTTAACGAAACAACCTGTCACTAAAATTAAAATTAAAAACAAAACATTTGAACAAATTGTTGCTATGATAAAAAGACATTTGGTGACGTATGACATTAGGTCACATAATATTTTTTGTTTATTTTGACGTCTAGAATGCATAGTTAAAATCTCTCGCAATGCTCGCGAGCACCGTGTATCTACTGGATCATGGCTTTCAACATAGGAGCGACAAATAATAATCAAGTTTGTTAAAAGCAATTACACAGTTAAGGTTAAACGTCCGAGCCCCGCCTAAGTTCCATATCTACATAGAAAGTGTACGGTCCTATCTACGGCTAACTGCAGTATCTTAATGCAGCGGTTCCGGAAGAAATGGTCCACAAGCGTTTCCGCATTAGGGCTCAACTGATAAATGTGAAAACCATGAAACAAATAAATCAAGATAACTACTTAATAGGTACTTTATGTAACGATCCTGAATGTACATTGTACAGTGAAATCTAAATAAGGCTTCGGTGAAATTTACTGTCTTACAATAATGCAATTATTGTGGGTGATCGTGTTGATATGTTTGTATGAGTTCCGGTTAGCATTGCACCGAGGAGAAGTTTCATAAGTTGCGAAACTTCCATAGAGAATATTCCCGGGAATTGAAATTTAACAAATAATCTAATCAAGCCAAGACAGTACTAGATACATTGTTGATTTATGGGGGTCGGAACTATGGGTTCAAAACTTTAACAAAACTTTTCAAGTGGACTTGACATAGCACATACTTCCATAAATATACATATGTACACACCCACACATTGTTCGTTGAAGATTCCGAGATAGGGAATAAAATTGGATACAGATTTTTAAATCATATTCGTATTTTTCTTGGCTAAAGTGTTCTCATATGTCAATTAAAGTTTTGTTAAAGTTTTGCACCCATAGTTCCGACCCCTACAGTGATTTATATTGACTGCCTTGTTAACTTATTTGCGATATAAAATAATTATTTATTGCACATTTTTATTAAGTTCTCGTGGAAACATGTGCTGAAATTTCTCGGAAAATTTTGAGTATGTTCCTGCAATTTAAAGAATTTTCTGCAACTTGCTAGTTCCGGTTCATTGAAAATACTTAACTGATTTTTTTATTAAAATTCGCGTCAGGTGACGTTCCACCTTCCGAGAAGAGTTCACATGTTCGCAACATAGTTAAGTGACCGATTGAAGGCGAGATATAGGACTAGGACACCCACACGCAATTTGGCGCAAGTTTCTATATATCGGTACTCTATTCCTTTGTAATAAAGGTTATAATAGCAATGTCTATCAACATCATGCATGTCGAATGAATTACGTGATTGAGGTTGCAAATGAGTTTAGCCTGAAGCTTGAATTTAGAACCGTCTTACTAACAGGAACACGGAACCAAAACATTCCTCGGTCAGATCTAGAAATAAATTTCTAGTAGAATTAGCAGGTATAAGTTTGTGTGAGTCAAATTCATGTTCTTATTGACTGTTTAAGGGACCGATATACAAATAGTCAACATATTAAGGTAGGTTTACACCAAACGAGCGATGCTCATTCTATCCCCACTCTATGAAATTCGTTCGTTACACAAAACGTAATTCGTCGAAATTTGTTGATTTCGTAGAGAAAGAGCATTCGCTCGTTTGGTGTAAACCCACCTTTACGAATGCGCGAGATCTTAAAATTTTACATGCTTTATAAATGAAGAAGTTTAATACTTTACCTACGTATAAGTATTTAAAAGTAGATTCGCAATTCACATGTATGGAGAAGTATTCTGTTTATGTCGACGTTTTTTTATTACTTATCCGTCCCGGATTCACACGGGTGCATTGCTGATACTAAAACCTTCCTCATGAATCACTCTATTATTAAAATGCCGCTTCAAAATTCTTTACGTGCGTAGTTTTAAACTGGCTTTGTTTAATACTATGTAGTGATAAGGAACCCACTTACATTGTTTTTATAAATATGAACCCACATTTTTTTTAAGTTTGATATTCCTTATAAATATTAGATGTCATATACCAAAGAAAAACGACCAAGATCACCTATGTCCGAGGTGGGGATCGAACCCACGTACTCAGCTTTCGCGGCTGATGCCTGTACCCCTCGGCCACTCGGTCTTAGCAACCACCAATAAATAATTTGATTTGTATTTCGCAATATGTTCAATAGATGGCAGCACCAGTTCTCTCTAGCTATTGTAGAAAACTGTAAAGTATTCTAAATAGGAGGTGGCAGGCATGTATTGCTTACCCTCAGAGAATGGTCAAAGGCGCCTAGCCTTGTAAGGGATTGCATATACCCGAGAAATTTGATCGGTGGTTGCTAAGACCGAGTGGCCGAGGGGTACAGGCATCAGCCGCGAAAGCTGAGTACGTGGGTTCGATCCCCACCTCGGACATAGGTGATCTTGGTCGTTTTTCTTTGGTATATGACATCTAATATTTATAATTTATATAGTATTAAGTAGTGTGACTACTGGAGAAAAATTAAAAGTACAAATCAAAATATTTAGTTAATAAATAATTTGATTTGTATTTCGCAATATGTTTGATATTCCTATTTATTGCTTCGGATAATACATAATTAGTTACAAATGCAGCTAATATAAACAATTGGGTATTAATTTAATAATGTTACATAAACTAAGTAAGTCATAAAACTACCAGCCAGCATCATGACATTTTATGACGTAAAGTAAACCATAACTGAAAGTGAATTTTATTCACAAGCGTCTTTAATAGTAAAATCTTTAGATGCAATTTCACCAATTTACATTCTTAAAAATTTCACTTTCATGCTTACGTTCGCTGTTAGCAGTTATTACGGTTTGTTCAAAAAATAAGCGCCTCGCCAAACGGTTATGGTTATGGCTCTACTTAGGCTCGTTCAATTGTGCAGTGATTGTTGCCCATGTGAGACAGGCCTACTGCAAACAGTACGGACTTCAAAAAACCGGCCAAGAGCCAGTCGGGCTATGCGCAGGGTTCCGTAGTTATTCAAAAACGGCCGGGCCGATTATATATTCGAAATAGGTAGTTTTATTTTGAAATATTTTATAAGTTCACTATTCATCATTTTTGGACCCACGGATCAAAGGAGGGAAACAATTTTTTCTTCTTGATCGGTTATTTTAGAAAATATTTACTTAAAAAAAACTTTCTTGTTTTTTTTCAAACACCTATTCAACGATACCCCATACTGTAGGATTACAGCAAAATAAAATAAAAACATATCCACTTTACTCTAGGGGAGGCAACGGAAAATTTTGTTTTTTAAATTTGTTCTACCACTTTGTCGGTTTAATTAATATGTAGGTATACTTACCTGTACCAAATTGCATTTTTCTAGCACTAACGGCTTACGAGCTATGCCGCGGACCGACGGACATATAATAAGGGTTCCAAGTTTACTGCGGAACCCTAAAAACGTAAATTTTCAGCGGCAGTTTCGGTCACTCCTATTACATTTCAATAGAAAGAGATTGATGGTACAAAACGATTGTTGATGTCCGCGGTTTCGTTCGCGATCATTTGAAAGAGTGATGCTATATTATTATACGAGTATGGTGCTGCTGATTTATTTGACCAAGATATGACTGACTGCGAAAGCTGGTTGTTATTGTGATAACTTATGCAGTTTCACTTGCTTGTTTGTTAGGTATGGGGTTTATAAATAAATCGAGCCGAACGTCGTCAGTATTGACGCTTAATGCGAAATGCAATGTGAAAGCGATTTCAAATAATTTCTGCAGACACCTGCAATAACTTTGGATTATCTGATCGAATGTATTATGTAAGCGAGATCCTTATTAAGGTAAAGGCGCCTAATACCGTGGGTGCCAAATTTGGCACCTATCACCGTGTTATTTCGAATAACGCATTTTAAAAGTAGACCAATCAACTATCTTCAAAATAATTCTTTCATGCATAAAGCTTATTCCATTGGCTAACGGACCTTATAGCGCTAGTGTGCGTGAGTGAAACAAAGGGCGCACAATTCGTCAGTAACCGTGACAGCAGCACTGGACGAGGACGTGTCATACAAACGCGTGGCGCCACAAGTGAGTATACTCGAACTTTGTCAACCATTTACTTCATAACCGATGCAATTTTAGTAATGCTGTGGGTTTTATACGATTAATCATAGTTTTTTTCACATTTTGTGAGTGACGTTTTGATATATTCAGCCTGGAAATACGTTTAAATTAAAAAACAAAATACAGCGGTGATAGGCGTCGATTTTTTCGTGAATTTTAATTCCGCGGTATACCACGGCAATAGTTAAAAACGTAGTTTTGCTTTTTCTTGCATTATTTTTGTTACGTGTCATCGTAGATGTATTATAATAAAGTAAATTGAATCTTGATCTATTGACCATATAAAAAAACTATTTCCGCGATATGAAAAGTACTCTGCATACCCTTAATTTTTAGTAACCCATATTTGATCATGTTGTTTAAACATTGAGTTTTTGAACTGTTTTTACATACCAGTTATGTGATTTTGATTGTAAAGCAAGGTTATAATGTATATTTTTGATTTGCGCGGAATAAACAACTGCATCATGTTATTTTTGTTAATCGGCATTAGATTTTATAACACTCCAAATTAAGCCTATTACCGATGGTACAGTCGTCTAACCCTCGGTAATAGAATGTATGAGAATGTATTACCGAGTCATTCAAAATTTTGTGGGTCGGTAATTGGTTCCTAAAGAAGTATCTATTACCGTGTGACAGTTTAGTCTTCCATCGAAATAAATCACTTTTGGGGTACCGTAGGGACAACATTTTAATAGAATTAGGACCGTATGGTAAGGTCCCAATTTTATTAAAATGTTGTCCCTCTAAAAACTCTAGTTTAGCTACTACGATGTTTAATCGCATATGTAGTTGTCAAAAGTTGTTACGACAGACAGATATTTTACATTATAATAATACATTGAATACCTACGTATTTCATTTTTATTAATGTAACGAAACGATGCCATAAATTACTATACCATGTTATAACTGTGAACTACACATAAAGCATGTGACAAAAGACATTGTAATAAGTTGTCACTTGTTAGCCAAAGTGTCTGCAAGTGGAACACAAAAGAAAAAAAAGTTTAGTACATTTAAAGATAAATAAATAAATAAATCTTATTTTGTTCCCCTTAAAAAAATATATTTTTTTAATAATAGTATACAGAACCCAATCCATTATTATTTCATTTAACCCTCGGTAATTAGTTCTAAATTTTGAAGTGCGTTCCTAATACCGATGTTTGAAAAATGTTATTTTTTATACCCTCGGTAATATAATCTAAATTCGCGGTAATAGAGTCAGAGCAAGTCTTCTACACCGGTAATAGAAGATGCGCCTATTTTAGTTTCAATATTTTTTTTGTCATATATATTAATCGAAAATGAGTCAATACAGTTACGAATCTAAAAATTCAATAAACTTACTAAAATATAAAAAATATTCCAGGTCGCTATGATGCCTAGTTATCCATAATTTTTTCAAGTGATTTGAAATACTGCGATTTACCGCGGTATTGGGCGGCTTTACCTTAATAGGATATTCATAAATATGTTAAGCTTCAAATCTAATAAATCATACGACTAGGAAAATTTTGTACGTAAATGTAAATACGTTAGCGTTCTGATTATGGTAGGACATCATTCGGTCAAATCATTTACTCACAGTATAATTAACAAAGTAATTGATTATTTTCTCATACAAATATGAGTTCGGTTATATGTATGCATTTTTTTCTGTTCCAAAATGTATGAAAACAAAACTTAAAATCTATTATTAAAATAATAGATAAACCATTCAAATTGCTTCTTCACTGTACCTACACATATTTGTTTGTCTATCTCTTGTTTAATAGTCCACTCTTTTGCTTAAAAATTAACTGAAAGAGATCCCTTACAGAGATAAGTTCGCCTGTGTACCTGTTCCAATAGTTATGTGTATTTTTTTTCCTATGTTTTGTGTGCTATTAGGAATTTACATACATACATAGTATACATACATAAAAACTAAAAATACTACCTTAAGTGCCCCAGATCTTCCCTTATGACCATACGGCTGGCTACATTCCCATGCTGAATAGTTATGCCTATTCTTTCGCTTAGGAACAACGAGCCAGCCTTAGGTTCACCAGTAGACTCAATTAATTTATTTTTAAGTAAATTAAACATTTAATAAGCATCTCGGCTCCACAGCCCCAGTCTCACTCGCAAAGCCTCAAATATGTGGTTCTCTGCAAAATCAGCATACTCGTATTTGCGGCGCTTTACGACTAAGCTAAGACTTCAGCTGCTGCCGATGCCCCGAAGGCCGAGTGTAGGTAACAACGTCTCGATCGCATATTTACGTTTTCATCGACAATGTCATACAAATAACGATGAAAACGTAAACGCCATCGAGACGTTTTTTACAAGTTATTACCTATCTGACACTCTGCCTTCTGCTGGTGCTCAGTTACGGTGGCTCGATCGAATGTTTATTTCAGCAGACCTAGCCAAGATATCATTCTGCAATCTTACACGATAAGCGATAAGTAATAAATGTATGAGAATGACAAATTCGAACGAAAGTCACGTGACCATTCCCATACATTATTGTGGTCACGTGACTTATCGCTTATCGTATACGATGACAAAATGGCATCTTGGCTAGGCCTGCGTTCCGCAGGGAAATAGTGCATTCAATTATTATCGAAGTCATCGTGAGCATAGTTGTAAAATCTGGTTCTCTACAGCCATCTAAATAAGCTACAATTAAATCAGAAAATCAAACGTAATTATTTTCATATTTCACGACGTAGGTGTTTATTTTCGTGAACTACTTACTAATGTAATTCCAAAAATGTGTTCGATTAACACTTAGTAAATAAGAATTTCATTTTGTATACCTATTGAAGCATCTGTACTTATTTATGCAAAAGGTAAGTAAATGTCATAACATAACATTTAAATATGTAAATCTTTAATGGTTGCATATGTCTTCATATTTATCTTTGTCAAGCTACCTAATCACCTAGCAAATTAATATCTCCACATAAATCCTATCCATATATTATGTATCACGCTTATTAGCACCATTTACCAGATTACCTCACTTAAGTCGACCATTTTTCAACGCATCATAGTAAACATTGTGTAATTTCGTGCATATCTATGCATGTTAAGTCACCTCCCACCTAATAGCGTATTTTCACTACCACGGCCGTTTAGCGGCACGTCCTCTTAATCTGCATGTTTGTTAAGCCGATTCAGTTTTGTAATCATTATTTCACGTCTTGTAACATGATGCGAACTGTAATACTGTAATCGTCGCGTATGTGACGAAATCACACTTTAGTGTTAAACTTAGGGCGAAACTTTCCTTTACCATTACATATTGCAACTTTCGATGGCTCCTTTCGCTTATTATTTTGATAGACGGGACAATACGTATGTGGTTGTGAACAGAAATAAATGGGCAATTGTAGACCTAGGTCTTTGGCCAGCCTAACATGGCGAAGAAAGTCTAAGTTGACCACGCCCGGCTCGAGGTAATAACTCAAGCAGGTAGATCTGGAATCGACACATCGGATATTTATGGCCGAGTTCATCGTGGGAGCGAACTTTAAGGGAAATACCGGTAAAAGTCATCGCCCCACTACGTGAAGAAGCTCTCAGTTTTAGTTGCAATTGGTTATTTGTAAACCGATAGGTAAATCCTATCAGCTCGCTATTCTAAAAGACACTGCAAAGTCATCAAATTTAATATCAACGTTCATAGCTTCATCTTTCGTCATGAAATCACACTAAAACGAACTAAATAATATTATAGCATATATTATGAAATTTATGAATCAATGAGACGTCGTGACAATTAAGTGATCTAAAAATATTTTTTCTAAGTTGTAAGCTTTTTAGCTGAAGACGAGAGTTCGATTTCCGCTTTATTTGACATATATTTATGTTTCCTTTTTAAATGCTTTTTATCTAAAAATCCTTTTTTCAAATATTGCTGAAATTAACTTATTTTGTTTTGTTTGCAGGTACTAACTGTTTATCACACACAGTGCAGACAGCTTATACAGGCATCGCTTATGAAGAAGAAATTTTACGAGTAAATAAATATTTATATACATCAATACTTAAAAATTAAAAAAAAAAATTTCGCTTCTGCCGTCTACTTTGTTTTGATCATAAATCCGTAATTCATATAAGACTGTTACTGTTATAATGGACTAGAGAAGTTTTATTTTAATTTTAAAAGCACATATTTCGGTTTTGTATTTAAAGCGACTTTGTCCTTAGTTTTTCAGTATTTAAATTTCATTATCAGGTTTTATTTCGATTAGGTTCATGGTATACTTAGTGATTTTCTGGTTTATTGTAATAATTTAAATTTTTGCAATGCCAAGTTAGTCATTTCAACGTAATTATAGCTCTTAATTTGTTATCAAAACAGCAGCCATCACAAAACAATCGACTTGGATCCTAGATCACGGCTTTTGTAACTTCTAAACTATTATCCATTGTTCTCACTTTGAAAAATTATATAATATTACCAGACACAATGATATTTTTATTGTTTTCGCACAATAGAACATTGAATTTGTCTATTTGATAAATTAGAGGAATAAGGTATTACTTACTACAAGTAATTGTTGCTTGTGATCATCTGATTAAATGTTCATTGAATCGTTTACAATTGATAAACTAAAAATAGCAGATTATGTCAATATTACCACTGAAATATTTATGACTCGAATAAATTCCCGTGATTTTGTTCGCTCACGATCGCTATTGGCTTTAATGGATCTAACAATAAAAACGTTTAAAATGTGTTATTTAAAAATAGAACCTACGTATTTACTTTTTCAATAAGTACAGGAAATACGTTATAAAAAAATATATTTTAAATAATGAAGTGTTCACTCTCGCTCCCTAAGTCCCTATGCCATAACAAGTAACAGTAGCTTCCCATTCATAAATTGATTTCGTGATGTCGCGCCGTCGTATTTCATAGAAAGATTGGCTGTCATATATTATAGAAGGAATTGAGGCTGCTTGCTATTATCTCGTCCACAGCTATAAGTTTTTTTTCAAAACTGTACAATTTATATACATCGATTAAATCTAACTAATCTACTTAACCTAACCTATTTCTAAGATTGGCCACAGGATTGGCCCTTGTAGTATTATACCGAGGATGCTGGCGCTATTTCCTCGCTGTACGTAAATACGTAATAGTTAACCTACATATTATTGTGGTCAAAAACAATGTCAAATTCCATTTCAATCAACCCACATGATTGATCTGTATGACTGCAAATGTATGAATGCCAAATACTAACCTCTTGTAACCGACGGCGTAAATAATCGCAGCGTACGTTTCCGATACACATACGGCTGTTGTGCTATTAATCTTAGAAAGGCGGCTTTCTCCTAGCACGGGCGAAAAATTGCGATGAACCTAAAAGGCATTCCAGATTTTTCAAATAAATAAATCAGATTAATTTAATCCATAATTTGGATTTATACTGTTAGTTTAAAGTTTAAATTCAAAGTTCTTATTTTATTATCTAGTAAAGTCTTTTTAAAATAAATGGCATATACTTGTATATAGATTTAATAGGTTCATGAGATACTGGGCGTCATTACGCCCATTGCATTGCTTTACATCGTAATTTCCCGAGCTTAATTTATGTACCTATATTTTAACGACAAACGAGGCTTACTGCCTAGACTGCCCTGCGACCACGGGTATAACGTCATGCCCGAAACGTCAAGATAAAAAACTTAAGTTCAGTGAAAGTAGTTTAAATCAATATAACTAACTTATATTGAACTTATGTATATTCATATTATAGAATATTCTGTTGAGAAATTATTCATTGGTAGTAGGTTCGGTTGTTGTCGTGTTAAAATTCTGCCATCATCAACACTCTGTCTCTATTATGTCTATCTATCTGGCTATCTAATATCAGTAGAAGTATGCAGCCCATTATGAAAGTAGACAGCAAGCTCGTCAAAGGAACATCGGTCAAAGGCGCATGTCTGTCAGCCACCAATTTTAACGCCATCAAATCATTTCATACAGTAACTCGGAGAGAATGAAATTCCGAATACGCCCAAAGAAACTTCTCATTAAAGAATTCATGTCTCACTTTGAAGGTCTGTGATTGGACAAAACACCACGACAGCGCGTGACAGGTTTGCATTGACCAATCCATTAACTTGCACTTGCTGATTCTTTATTTAACAATAACAAAAATACTATCACGAAACCTAGTCTGTCACGCCTGTAAGATTAATGTTCCGTTGAATCTGCTTTTGATGTTTAAGCTGTTCTAGATTAGCTTGAAACTGGCCGAATTATGAGCTAGTAAAATTGTGTTTTTAGACACAGTAGAACCAGGTTTATCTATTACAAATGTGATGACAAAATAGTTGTGATTATATTAACATATTAGTTGTAAGATGTACATACCATGACTATTTGAAAAAATAAGTCCCGCCAAGTTTCTTACCGGTTCTTCTCGGGGTCAGTGGTGTACGGTTAGAACCGGAAGTAGTTTTAAAATCATGTAACTTAGACGATACAAAAGATTTTGTTGCTATTCCAATTTGTATAAAGAATCATTTGACTTTGACTAACGATGCCTATTTAACTAATGAACAAATATTGATTATTAAAAAAAAATCTAACTTTAGCGCATCCACCCCCGGGCTTAGAGAAAAACTTTAAGATTGTCAAAATAACGTATAAGTACTCGTATTAGATGACAGTGTCTTCTAGTTTAAATGGACTTCACTGAAAATCAGCGTCACATAGTGAGTTCCAGTTCGCAGTGACCTTTTAGCGTAATTCACTGTTCATATATAATTTTTGTGTTACACAAACATTTCTTAATCTTATTCTTAAAAACGCATTGCCGTGAATTGACATTACACCATAATACCGCCCGATCAAGAGTATCAAGACGTTGCCGTAGTTTCAGACATCATCCCCAAATATTCAAAACATCTATAGACATCACGACGAGTTATGGCAGTGGTATGGAAGTTTAGTTGTATAGCAATGTCACCGGATTTATAGTACGATCCCTATAATAGGAAATAGATTTCTCATAAGCACTCGATTAGATCTCGTAGAGCGGAAGAAAACAGGGGGTCTAACGGAAACGATTATCTCTTTCGTTCGAATAGGCAAGAGCGATAGAGAGGTAAATAATTCGCAGTAGTGCCCAGGCGCACGTCCTGTGCATCTGTTGCACTGTTGCTCAACCTGTCGCGTCGCGCGCGCAGCTGGCGTTGAGGGGTTACAATTTCTATGTCAAATTACGGGTCGAGTTAGAAAATGTAGATATAGGTACTATACAGGGTGTAAGTCTAATACGGGCGAAGCTCTTAACGGGTATTAGTTTACGACATAATAAGTACATTCAAATAACTTTTACTTAAAATTAGAGCAACTAAATGTTCCATACAAAATAATTCGGCGCGCAATGTAAAGCAACATATCATATGTAGATATAGGTACTATACAGGGTGTAAGTCTAATACGGGCGAAGCTCTTAACGGGTATTAGTTTACGACATAATAATTCAAATAACTTTTACTTAAAATTAGAGCAACTAAATGTTCCATACAAAATAATTCGGCGCGCAATGTAAAGCAACATATCAACAATAACAAATTAAGAGTAACTTAAAAAAAGACCTTGTAATCCATGATTACACTAATGAATCCCATGCCTGGTTTAATTGATCGCCCGTATTAGATTTACACACTGTATACATACTGTGTATATGTACTTGTACATTTAAATAAGCAATTCTTGTTTACGACGGCCTTCTTCTAGTTGGTAGTGGTTGCCTATGAAGCAGAAGGTTCAAAATTCGAATCCGGTGAAAGTATTTATTTGTGTGTTTGTCATAGAAAAAAAAAATAGAATGACGTACCCAGAAATTGGACATAGCTAGTGTACCTATAAATAGTGTAAAATATTGTAGCAGCAATACTCTCATTCAGTTGTACGGATATATTAGCATGTTAATTATTACATACTTAGACCAAAAATTAAACACATTAAATAATCGTAAATAGATAATCTTTCAAGTTTCAATATTGAAGGTTTATTCATGGTAAACACATAATTATTTACATCTTTCCAGTTATTTATCAACTTTCCATACATGTCCATTAGGTTATTACTCCATCCTCATCAAGTAAAACATCCTGCTTAACCATCTTAGGCGTTTCTCAGTATCCATTTACACATAGGTCCACGTAACATAGTGGCATTATTAGTATGACTTGAAACGGGATATTTGCCATGTAAATTGAAATTATTGAGCGTGATATTTCGGCACTATGCAAATGCTATCTCAAGGAGTTACTAATAATGTAAGTGACCAGTATGTTAGCTAAAAAAATATAACATAAGTTAAGGTAGGGTAAGATGAAACGATTTTTTAATGGGGTAAGACAAAATGCTACCAGCAAACGCTGTGCCAGAAGGACGACTTTTTGTCTTACCCCATTAAAAAAAAACCGTTTCATCTTACCCCACCTTACCTTAGTTGCCTTTTATAGAATTGTAGCGAACCGCCAGGCTTATTACAATTTTTATACTTGTAAATCTTCCTCTTAAATAACTCTTTAAAAATAAATCGAATAGAATTTGAAAAAATAAAATCAAAATGAGTTGCGTAGTTTGAAATATCTAAGCTTAAATATATACAATACATAGGGAGTATAGACTCCGGGAAGCGACTTTGTTTTGACATGCTTTTATTTTTTATTTTTTTTTATTCTTATTCCTAACAATAAATATAAAGTGACAGTCTGCCATATGCTGCAATATGCTGAATTGGAGACCATTTTGTGGCACTTAGTTTACTTACATTTATGTTTATTTTATGTTTTAATGTCTATGTTGTGCCACAAATAAATGTTTTTTCTTTCTTTCTTTTGAGAATTGGGTTAAAATTCTTTTCGTTGTCTTATTTTGTGTCCCTAAAAAACGTGACGCGGTGGTGATTTTATCCGGATTTTTATATGCTGACGAAACAGCAACTAAAAGCGTGACAGAGTGGTATTAAACAAGACAATGAAATAGTTATTTGTTATACAAGGGTGCAAAGTTGTATTTTACCCGCAAGTATGAAATTGAAACACGAGCAAGCGAAAGGATTCTATATTTGAAAGTTCTAAAATAGAATCCTGAGCGCAGCGAGTGTTTTAACATACGAGAAGTAAAATACATTTGCACCCGTATGTAACACAAAACTTTTCCCCTCACTATAGCGAGGAAACTCAAAAAAGGTAATTATTTGTTCACATTACAATCATCATCGGGTTAGTGATAATAATTTTCCAAATGCATCATGTATTTAATGCAAGATTTTGTCGCAGTAAACTTACCACGAAAAAGTAAACGCAGCACGATTTTAACACATTCCTGTAGTTGCACACCAACGCCAATGCATTATTAAATCATTCTCATTCATTATTTTTAAACGGTTTTTATTAACTTCACCGCGTATCAACTGTCGTCGATGCTTCAAATCTTGTGATCGATTTTTCGACCACTTCTACTGCACCAAAATCAATGAAATTTGGAACTCTTATCAAGTTCCCATGACAATGCAATATTATAATATTTGTATCCTTGTATTCTCAAAGCCTGGTGCTGCAGACGTACTGCTTGCCTTAACCGAGTGTGTTAGACACGTGAAAATGAATGTATAGCATGTTTGGAATAATCAAATACTAACAGCCTGATCTTGACCTCCAACTCCTCACTCCTGATGCTGCAGTACTGCCTACAATAACCGCAAGGTTTATCTTTTATCAATATCTTGATTTTAAAGAAGTCCTTTAGATATTACTTAAGTAGAAACATGCGAATTTAATACTAACGTCCAACTCCTCAAATCTGATACACCAGTGTTACTGCCTGCCACAACCGCTAGGTTTAGCGTTATGCAGATTTTGAATTACTGCCTTAGATATTTGGTAGAAATATACGGATTTCATTACCATCATCATCATCATCATATCAGCCGAAAGACGTTCACTGGTGAATATCGGCCTCCCCCAAAGATTGCCACAAGGACCGGCCCTGCGCCACCTGCATCCAGCGACCTTCACCAGGTCATGAGTCCCACGCTGCGCCTTCCGGTACGTGACCGTCATTCGAGAACCTTACCGCCCCAACGGCCATCGGTTCCACGCGCAACTATATTGGTTACTTTGATTCTGCTGCGGATGGTCTCATTTCTAATCCGATATCGCAGAGAGACTCCTAGAATAGCCCTCTCCATTGCCCTTTGGGTGACGTTGAGCCTTCTTCTTAGTGACTCAAGCTCACTCAAGCTGATATAGTGACAGCGTCAGTGGATCGCGTAGGGTGAGCCGTCGGGCCTGCGGCCCTCCAGCTGTGATAGCTTGAGTGGATCGCGTAGGGTGAGCCGTCGGGCCTGCGGCCCTCCGGTTGATAGACTGACAGCGTGAGTGAATCGCGTAGGGCGAGCTAGACTGCTAAACTGACAGCGTGAGTGAATCGCGTAGGGCGAGCTAGACTGCTAGACTGACAGCGTGAGTGGATCATGTAGGGCGAGCCGTCGGGCCTGCGGCCCTCCAGCTGATAAAGTGACCGCGTGAATGGTTCGCGCAGAGCGAGCCGTCGGGCCTGCGGCCCTCCAGCTGATAAAGTGACCGCGTGAATGGTTCGCGTAGAGCGAGCCGTCGGGCCTGCGGCCCTCCAGCTGATATAGTGACAGCGTGAGTGGATCGCGTAGCGTAGGGCGAGCCGTTGGGCCTGCAGCCCTCCAGCTGATAGAGTGACAGCGTCAGTAGATCGCGTAGGGCAAGCCGTCGGGCCTGCGGCCCTCCAGCTGATAGAGTGACAGCGTGAGTGGTTCGCGTAGGGCGAGCCATCGGGCCTACGGCCCTCCAGCTGATAGAGTGACAGCGTCAGTAGATCGCGTAGGGCAAGCCGTCGGGCCTGCGGCCCTCCAGCTGATAGAGTGACAGCGTGAGTGGGTCGCGTAGGGCGAGCCTTCGGACCTGCGGCCCTCCAGCTGATAGAGTGACAGCGTTAGTGGATCGCGTAGGGCTAGCTGTCGGGCCTGCGGCCCTCCGGCTGATAGATTCACAGCGTGAGTGGTTCGCGTAGGGCGAGCCGACGGGCCTGCGGCCCTCCAGCTGATAGAGTGACAGCGTGAGTGGTTCGCGTAGGGCGGGCCGTCGGGCCTGCGGCCCTCCAGCTGATTGAGTGACAGCGTGAGTGGATCGCGCGGGGCGAGCCGTCGGGCCTGCGGCCCTCCAGGCGATAGACTCACAGCGTGAATGACTCGCGTAGGACGTGTCGTTGGACCTGCAGTCATCAGGTTGATAAGACTGAGAGTATGAATGTATCCCTCGGGTTCGCGTAGGGCGTGCCGTCGGGCTTGCGGCCGTCCGGTTGATAGACAGAGAGTGTGAGTCCCTCCGGTTCACGTATTGCGTGCCATAGTGCCGTCGAGCCTATGGCTCTCCGGTTGATAGACTGCATGGATTGACCCTTTGAGCCGTCGGTTCGCGTCGGACTTTCCGTCAGACCTGCGGTCCTCCGGTTGGTCGACTGACAGTATGAGTTTATATTGTATAGTCTCGAAATTCGACTTGTATAATGTGTTCAATATAAAAATGTAATCTTGATTTTCTCAATAAACCAAATTGATTGATATATTCCTTATTGTCAGATATCTAAGGTATTGTATGAATAACACGTCCATTTGAGACACTTCGGGCATTCAAGCTGACATTTTTTTAGTATCGGATTTCTAAATATATCTATTCAGCAGGGATTCCCCTCTCGTTACACATAAAATAATGTCCATTACGTTTACATATATGTCGTAATTCAAGCGCGAGAGTTAAATGCTAGCATGCATAATTGTATTGCATATTATAAACAACATCTTTGATCTAGAATAAGTAGATATAGTATCGGAAAATAACTTTACAATTTGCACTAAAAACTTGAAAATAAAATAAGTAAAAAAAAGTTTTAATTTAAACGGTTTTTATTGAACAAAAACTAGAAAATAAAAATTAGTTGTATCTAACCGTAGATGCTACTTTCTGTAGATTAGTCATGTGAAACTATTATCACTGTAGTCTTCCCAAGTTGGATGCTGAAAGCCACGTTTAGCCTCTATGTCAGTGGATTAAGCGTTACTTAATCGGAAACTTTTACCAAACTAAAATAAAAACGTGGGGCGTTATTATGAAGAAACATACAAGTTCAAAATATGAAATTGTAGCTTTAATTTTGCAATTAATCATCCTTCTGTTCCAACACTTCTACAGAGGTAAATAACTTTTATCAAAGCCAGAACAAAACTTATTACACTATTGTTGTCTTGATTTCTATGTTTGTTCTTAAATAACTATAGAAACTTAATCACAATTGCGTACGCCCCACGTTTTTATTTTAGTTTGGTAAAAGTTATATGGTAAATGTTAGTATTGTTATGTTTGAGTTTTATTTCGCATGTTTCCTCGCTTTAGTGTGGTGAAAAATGTTGTGTTTCACTCGGCAGCAAAGCTTGTTCAACTCTCGTGCCTTAAAACCCTCGTATCGCTTAAGATTCCATTTTATGAACCACTCGCTGCGCTCGTGGTTCAAATTCTGGAATCTTTCGCTTGCTCGGGTTTCAATATTTGCACGAGAGTTAAACAATCACTTTGCTCCCTAGTAAAACAAATAACTATTGCCCCATTTGCTCAGGTAGGTACGAGTATGTATCGAATTTCATGAACATTGTTTTAGTAGATTAAGCGAGAAAGCTTAAACAAAGTTACTTTCGCTTTTATAATACCTATTAATAGGGATCTTATGCCTTTTATAGAGAGTTAAGGTGGATTCTACCCTATCCCTGCCGCTTATCTGCTAAAAGATGGCGCTACAATTGCACAAACACCATATTTTCGTCATTTTCTGCTAAACCGAGAATCAGAGTTAACATGTTTTGAGATACGCGCACGAAGCAAAAAATCTAATGTTCAAATTAATAGCAATCTGCACAAAATACTGTTCTTCTAAATCGCAATAATGCAAAAACTAGAAAATTATGTAATTTTACCCTGTAACGCACACTACTACACCTCCCGTCAGTACCCAATGTCAGTTGTACAATCATTACTCGTTAATAAACTAGATGGCGCCAGTTAAAAGAATAGCTTTTCTAAGTGGTCTAAGTTCTAACTAGAGGGCGCCAATTAGGAAATGACTTTATATAGTATTGTATATTTGTGAAGCAAAACCAACTGTTGGTTTGGTATATAAATACCTACTTTAACTGTACAGATATAACAACAGCTGTAGTAAAGAAGTTATTCCCGTACTCTCAGGATAATACCTATCCGTCGCCGTTATGACTTATGTACAACTCTTTAGAGTATTATATTCTTTGGTACAGCTACTTACTGGTAAATAAAATAGTTATCAAAGATAGTTACTTATGTCCCAAAACACTAGTATTCACCGCAGCGGGTCTCTATTCGCTAGGAACAATGTGGCAATATAATTACGAGTATGAATTGACCTAAGAAATTCATATTATTATAATACAAATGATCAACGGCACTAGCACATATCGTGCAAGACAGGAACCTTGTCGCGGCTACCCGTCCCTTTTTGATTACATTGATTCAAAAGAGATGAGAAGTTGCGAGTAGGTCACAAATTGCTGCCAATATTGTTGTACAAGATGTGCTAGGGCCTCAAGTATAATAAGTAATAAAATGTGTAGATATTTTGGGTAGTTCTATGGAGTTAGAAGATTGAAGAAATATAATTATATATTAGACAAATGTAGTAGTAGACCAAATTGAATGATCTTTATCGGACATTTGGATTTTAGACCTTGTTGGAGTAACATTTATATTACTAAATGTTAGCCTACATACCTACTATGTTAGTCTCCAACTAACATTTTACATCACATAATATGTAAGGATAGTGTTATCCTATCTAAGTGTACCTACATTTTCGCCTACCATCCCATAAGATGCTAATAAATTGTCCGTTATCAATTAAAAGTAGGTTAGGTACGAGTACTTACTTAAATACAAACGCAACGAAGATTTTCCAGACACAGGCGAACAGCTGGACGCTCAATTTTCGGATGCTTTATACAAGGTGCTGTATTTCCGTTGTCAGAGAGGTTTTAGGAGTTTTAGGATGCAGAGTAGTTAGACCCGCTAGAGTTTAGTTCATGTTTCAGAAGTACCTAGGCATTGTTACAGTAGCTAATACCTACTATTTTACGCGGTTTCAACATTTTTCATCACATTTGCTTTCTAAGCGCGCCATTGCTTGCATGCATAGTGGGAGTAATAGAAAAGTGAAATTCCTTAGGGAATACCAATATTTCGTTTTTTAACATATTTTTTGTCCGCAAGTGTTACAAAAAACATTGTATGCATTACAATCGGTAAGAGGCATACCTACTAACTCGAGTCATCAAAAGCCCTCCGCCGCCTACGGCGTCGGGCTTCTAACACTCTCGTTAGTGATACTGTACTTACCTCCCTAGATGCACAATGTGCTATTATCGACCCCTCTGAAACATTTAAAAACCTTCTAGAGGGACTCGGTATTCTAACCTCACGGGAATGTAGGTATTTGTTTCTTAGCCACCTATTTAGTGTAGCCGACGGCAATGGTCAAATGGTTGATAGTGGCTGTTTTCCTAGCTGTAGATGTTTGTCTGATAGCATTGCAACTGAATGTATTATAATCAAGTTTTGAAGGTAGGTAGGTAGGTACTTCTTGAACCTAGTATCTACAAAACGTACTAGAGAGGGAAAGGATACTTTCAGGCACTGTGTGCTTACCATAAACTGCCGCAGCGTTTTTAACGCGGACTTACTTTCCATCCCGCCCGTAATCGCGTCTTGGGGCGAGCCAGCCGTATAGAAAGCACCTATGTAAGTCCGCGTTAATAACGCAGGGGCAGCTCATGGTACGGCTACTGGTTCCACAGGAGGCGAGTAAGGGATGATTTGTCGACTTTTTTCTCGCTCAATAAACAAAGAGAAGACATAGATCCTATGTCAGTAAAATTAACAAATATAGATGATCGTTGGCTGTTCACACTGCCGCTTCCTCAGTGAGGGTTTTTAATATTTTTTCTGACACTGGGGCGGTGATATGGCGTAAGGACCAACAAACTGTCAAAATAAATACGCGAATTGAATTTTCTATATATTTTGTGGTTTATTTATTCTTAAAACCATTACATTAGGAATAATGTTTTCTAAAATAAATAAACTTT
>JALPQI010006887.1:0-54558 GCA_025490895.1 Thaumatotibia leucotreta
ATTAAAGCAGGTGCCTATTACTCAAACGGGGACCCGTTTCTCAAACAGTAGGCATCACACTAATACTATTAGTCTAAAACCGTTTTTATTTCTCGAACGATATAAGACCAATAATATTGGCCTCGAACTGTCAAATCGTATTAGTCCAGGAACTGGGACCCATTTCTCAAGCCGTTCTCTACATTTTCTAAAGACGATTAACAATATGTTGTCGTGGAAAGTTCACAGTTTCGTAATAAATAATTTTAATATTATAGATCTTGTGCAATCTTATAAATGACACCATGTTTAATCATAATACTTTGTATGTATAATCATATTACTTATGCTTTTCGTACTAGATACTAAATAATTAGTCTAATGTTGTTTGATAAATTGATCCCTGACGGAATTTAATTCTTTAGGTACCTAGTACCTAACTATTTGAAATCTAGGCAATGAAATGAGAAAAATGTTTACCTTTGAAAGTGTGACAATGTACCTATAACTTTGTTAATATATTTTCATTAAAACATAATTGTAATACAAGGATACCTACACTGCTTAAGAAATATAAGTGATGCACCTATTAATGTAAATGTAGCGGTAATAAGTTATCAATTAACCCGGTGTTTGTCCGTGGTATGTGTGATTGACATGTGATTAGTGATTGGACGCATCGACACAATTAGTTGTTGATAAATGTGTTACAATCAGGTGCAGGGTTAGGGTTATCAACGTTCGTTAACAACGTACTTGAAAATTATATTACAACAGAGGAAGAAACACTGTCTAGATATTTTTGAGTTCATAAATAAATAATTCTGGAATTAGTATTTTCTATTAGATCTTTCAACGAATTTAAGTAAATAAAATGACGTGTCGGTCGTTTATCCATTGACATCATAACGTGGATAACATGACGTTACGAAGTTATGATTATTTTGTATATGTACATTATTATTATCTATCTGTAAGAAAACACTAAATCTAACTATTCATTTTATGTCTTCGCCAAAATGAGCAACACAACAATGAACTACTTATGAATAGTAAGATATTTTACTTCACTCAATATCAGTGTTAGGTACTTATTTGTCTCGTCAGAATAACATCAAAGATCTTTTATTTTTATCCTCCTACTTTAGTTAGGATCTGTTTCTCAGTTTGTTTCTTATGATAAGGCTGAAATAAATGGAGAAAAAAACTAGAAATATCATTGTCAAAGGGTTCCGTTTGTCGACAAATTTAAACAATTCCGTTGTCATAAGAACCTCTGGGGCAAATATTTATTACAGAAAAACCAACAGTTAATTTCCTTCTTACCTTTGTAGAGACGTTTCAAATCATGGTGGAATTTGAAGTAGAGCAATTTACCTAGGACGATTTTACCCTCTGGAATAAACAGTAGTTTTTTCAGAGGGAATATTTACATTCGTGTTTACTGAATGTATTTTAATAAGGAACATCCTGATATTTTTTTCAATTAAGACTGGTTATTTAATAAAAGAGATTGTATAATAAGTCTTGTAAAATAGTAAGGCAAGTTAAAATTCTATTTAAATGTTTAAGCAAAGAAAACATAATTAAACTCTAGAGGTAGAACAGGCCTTTTCTAAACCACGTAAGGACACGTTTTGTAACTATTGGGCAACTTAAATAATACCGCAATTTTTGAGGACATAAATAAAAAAAAATCTTTTGTCAATCGCAGTTTGTATAAATATTTGCAGAACGTACATATTCGCGAGACAAGTAAAATGGATAAGACCGTATTAGCAGTGTGAATATGAATTTTTATTTAGTTAAAGTATGTTCACGTTTCGGTCCACTGAAGTTTGTCATATTTGAGTATTGCGTCCAAACTATAAAAACTACATCTCTTTACCCTTCACGCCGCCGTCAATTAGCATGTCGTTTGAAGATACCCTGCTCTTCACAACAACTAGTCGCATTAGGTCATAATTCGTACAAGATTAGAGTTTGACATCGACCTTATGTGTATGATTTTAGGGTTTATTATTTTGCACGAGTGCAGTGAAAATGTGGAATTTTACGGTAAGCCGCGACAGGTCGGCGGCAGCGTGATGTCGTGTGCGCGACATATGAGTAATGACAACAACGCAGTGGCGTGTGTCGTCTGAGTCGAACGTTCCCAGATGTGAGTCCATAATGCGCAGATTGCAATTATGCAAGCCTCGAAGAAATGTTCGTAGTACACGCAAGGATTTCAGCCAAGATTAAGAGATATTGAAACAGCTACCCCTGTAGTAGGCAATTCGTTTGAGCTTGAGTATTGTAAAAAACATAACAGTAAATATTAGATATATTTACTGTTATATGTATATTACTGTTTTGTAGAAAATTACCAAATATAGATTTTGTTCGTTTACCTGCGTACGAGTGTACAAGGAATGCGACGCAGCAATTTTTCGACAAATAATTTTTTACAATAACAATTTGCTGGCTATTATCTGAGCTGATAAGTAGGTATCATTTGTAGAACTAACGCGTGTAGAGAAAATACTTTTTAACTACGCACTACGTTTTACATAGGTACTTACTTAATAGGTACATAGAGATTATTTAGGTATAAAACCTATGTTTGTAGACACCTGCTTACTGTCTGTTAACTGTTTACAAATATGGGTCCATTCAAAAAATACCCATTAATTTCCTAGGTAGGTAGTAGATTATTTGAAGTCACGTATTTACATTTTATTGTGGAATAAATGAAATTATTTGATTATAAATTTGGATTTATGCTTTTAAGTAGTAACAGCTAGCATAGGTATAAGTACAAAATATAAAATATCATAGGTATAACAAAAAAACCGCGTTCACCAATGTCGGAAGTGAGATTTGAACCCACGTTATCAACTTTCGCGGCTGATGCCTAAACCATTCGGCCGCACGTATTCTCGACCTTGGTGACCTCAGTATTATTTCTGTGGTAGGTATAATTTAAGTATTTACAATATTATGCTTTCGCTGTTTAAATTGCCAGAAGGGCGAGCATGGGCATATTAAACCTCCCCATGTTACCAAAGTAAACTATAAATAGTTACCAACACTACGGGGAACTCACATTAAGCACATGTGCCGTATCTACAAAAATTTCTAAATTGTTCCACAGCGTTGACTGACGTTCCATCGTCAGACGGGTACAAAAAATTACTTAGGTATTATAATGTTGCTCAGAACCGAAACAATGCTAAGAGTAATCAAGTATATTGCTTGCGCCTGCGGCCGTTTTGATGGATTGCTTTGTATATTTAAACCTAAGTAAGAAAATGATTAGCGCTTTAGAATGTGGACAATTCTTTATTAGCTGGTTTCCGTAACTATTATGAGAAAAATTCTTCAGTATCTCACATAAGGTGACTTCATACATGAATCAGGATTCATACAGGATGACTTGATCCGTTTAAGGGCATATTCAGTAGCTACTGTTTTCTGAAGAGAATAAGTTGGATACTATATTATATTTTTCTTGATTCTGGCTGGACGTTCAGCTAATTCAGCCGTCCTTATCACCACTATCTTTGTTACACTGTCATTTATGATACAAAGTCAGTCATTAGTAGTAAATAAGTCATAATTAATTGTATTGTTACAATTAGCCAGTGGCGCGCATCCTCAGCCTACAATATGGCCCAATGTAGCAAAAAGTGCGTAAGTAATTTACTCGCAACATGTGTGTGTGGCGGCTAGTCAACATTTTTTGTCCTAACCCTTATTTTTTTAAGTGAAATTAAAAAATAGGAATGATTCTCAGAACGTGTTCATAATACCGAGTATTAGTTATACACTGTAATTTCGTAGTTTGACACTATCAGTCGTACTGTTATAGTTTTTAAACTTTTAAAATAAAACTTGAAAATATTGCTGATAATTCTGAAAAAGTTTCAAGCTAAGATCCCGTACCGACGGACAGAGGAAAAACAAACAGAACGAACCGCAACCATGTCGTTTATTGCCTGCTAAAAGTTAGACGGTAGTCAATGATTTATTATTTTTTTCTATCTTGATTTATGCGAGCTAAAGATGTGTTCGCACGCGCGCTCGTATATTTCTATTTGCGGCCATGCCGAAATAGCCCACAAAACGAAACTTGTATCCGGTTCCTATATATGGTAAAGCAGCTCCCAAACTGCTGTTTTCTAGCGCAATGCCACCGCACGCTTTGTAGGGGGATTATGCTACGATTTGCGGTAATGCGGTCGACTCTTCAGTTCGCTCGCTACACTCTTTCCTCTTTGACCACTTGCTAAATCTTTTGCCTGTCAGATCAGTAGGAATCGGAATGGAATGGAATAATGTACCCCTTTGCCGCATAATACCCGAGTATCCTTTGAACCAACAGAGAACGCTATTTTCGGAATCGACCTCCGATTTACACTTCACTTGATGTAATTTGCATTGTATTGTGAGGTGTAGGTAATCCTAGCTGAAATTGTAGAACGAAAATTGTAGAATGGAAATTTCGTTACAAGCAGACCAGTAGTAACTTTATAAAATAATCTTCATATTTTGTTAACAAAATGCTAACCTATGTTAACTAAAATATAATGTAAAATGTTGAGAAGGTCAGTGAAACGAGAACATATTTTTGTTGTGTTAATATGTTTTCCGCTGAATATTTTTAGGCAACGTCTCCGGGTAAAATGAAACACAATCCTTTTCTCTACCACCTGCTGAGCGCTGAGACCGTTAACGAAGTACTGGGATGTTTTTTGTAGTGCGCTGTCAGCTTCAGCCTCGGAGCTTACTGAAGCGCGGCACTTGCCTTCTATAATTTGTAGAAAATAGAACACTAATAGGAATCGTTTTGAACGATTCGTGGTATTAACGGATACGTATTAACCGTCGTTGCATACTAAAAACTTCATTTCAATAGGTACAGCTCCTAAATGGCGGGAATATTTCGAGTAGGTTTTATTACGTAGGTATACTAAGTCGAATAAAGTTTCTAAAAATAAGTATCTTTAAACATTTTTAGTTTTATTATCGGTTAAAATCTACAAAAGTTCAAATTAAATCATAATTACTGACGTCATTTTACCAGTATTAGTTTAGAGAGGTTTATCTGCTTTAACCAAAACTAAAAAGTGACATCCGCTAAAGAATATTTTCTCCATACTGCGATTTTAAGCAGTAGCACACCATGTGCTTACCATGAGCTGCCGCTGTGAGTATGACCCGAATGAATAGACAAGTCTGCGTTAAAGTCACGACAATACGTTCGTGAAAATCGTTCGTCCATGTTGTACATAATGCCTAATTTGAACTCTTATATGTGTATATGTAGGTATATTATCCCAAAACTAGGAGTAATATCAAATGTCACGATACTCTCATGGAAACTTCTCGACAATCAATGTAGAATCCATATTATGTTAAGCATAAACTAGGTATTTATCAACCACTGTTTTTTTAATAACATCAACGTGAAATCATACCGGGTAGTTCTCTCTGTCTCTCTCTCTCTGCTCCCGCGAACTAAACTCAGAGTGCAAATTAAATAAGGACAATCCGTTCGTTCTGCATTAGAGATTTGCCTGCTGCATAATTCAGCGTATGCAAAATGTCTGGTTTAATAATAGATAGAGGCAAAGGTGAATTTCTCGCAATCGACGAAGGAATTGAGTTGTGACCCTTTCAGCAACTGAAAGGGGTGCGCAGTCTTTTGTCTTCTAAGGAAATTCAATGATAATTTGCATCATCTTTAGAATAGCCTCCTGCGCGCGAAGTGTCTATAATGCGATTGTAACTTCCATTTATGTAAAATGCTACATTAATGAGAAATAAAAACTTTTAAAAATATATTCCTATGCTATAACGGGACGGTTGTAAAAAACGGCTCAGGAATAAAATGCCCCAGAAAAAGAACAAGCGATGATTAACACGGCTAACAACGATGTCACAAATACGAGGTACTATTGACGGAGAGCCAACTGACAGACTCATTAAACACTCTAAAGAGTTGTATAGCAGAACAATTGATGTGTAGAGTTGCGCTGTACCTAATGCTCAAGCTAGGTTAACAATCGTATTGATAACAACCGTAACGAGTTTAGTGGCGATGCTGCTTCGTCTGATCTAAATTTTGTTTAGAGCAGGTCATGTTGCTTGATGAATGCATAACCTGCTCAGGGGTACCAGAGTAACTGTAGCCACGAGATCTAACTAGTACACTGAACAAAAAGTACACTATTTTAATACTGGTATTCCCAAGTTTTAGACTCACATGCGCTCTTAAGCGTCTGTAACAACATACCCCAGCACGCGCCTAACAGGGACAACTATCTAGGACAGATTGTACGATTGTCGACATGATCAGTTCGGTTTATTACTACTTTTTCTTTAAGCTGCTACAAAAGACGGAAAATAGGACTTTCTGCTCATTTCGGTGGTATACAGACGGACGAGCTTGCGCGAGGACGTTTGATATCACGGAGTAGGAAGACCCATTTTTGAAAACCCGAGAAATGCTCTATGGAGATTTGAAATTTTCTGGTATAAGAAATAGAATAGTCATTTCCGGGCTAGTCAGATACAAAGCGTTTGAAGGTGACTTTCGTAAATTTGTATCATCGAGAAAACGTTGTAACTAAATCGCTTGACAGATAGGGAAGATAATATAATATATATTGATGTATCATTTCAATCAATCAATGTTCTGATATCGAGTGCAATGTACCTGACAAATCTGTTGTAAGCCACCTGTTTTATTCAGTTAACTATGCCGTGCCGATGCGCCTAGACTGTCGAGTCTGGGGGTCAGTCAAAGAAACGCTCTATGTAAATTCCGGAGTGTGTCAATGATATGTCAGGCGCGAGAAGTGAGCCAGATAATGGAGGCAACCTTTTGTCTGCAACTATTTACTATGAAACAGCTTACTCTCGCAACACGGGGATAATGAGTTTGTACCGTGGAAATATAAAATAGAATAACTTATCTCACCGTTGCATACAATTTAACAAAGAGGTGGGCGCTTTTATCTAGATTTAAAGAGGTCTTAATGTTGTTAACAGTTCCATTTAGTTGATTTAGTTCATAAGTAATTGTAACGTTTACCTTTTCCCCCATAGATATATCTGTTTTCCCCAAATAAATAAAACAAGTTAAACCCACGACCCACGGATTTCAAATTTTGGAACTAAATTTATTTACGTTTTCAGGACACTAGATCGTTCTACAATGTCTTAAAAACGAATTGGATTTCCTTAACCGGACATACTGTCAGATAAGAAAACTGAGTTTTTTAGTGTTTAGCTTGTAGGTAAGAGTAAATTTTGTCTCGTCGTTAAAATGTCGTTAAAAGATCATGTCACCCACGCTGAGTGTGATTCGTTTCCTTCCGTTCCCATGGTGGTTTCACCCAAATTGTCTACACGAACAACTACCTCTCTAATCTCTCATCGACTCATTAGCCTGTTTGTAGGTATGATACGAGATGTTTTTAAACTCACATGGTAAAATCGATACAAATGAAGCATCGACAACATGTAAATACAAAACCTATTACCTCAACATCATGGTACATTTTTCTCGTGACGGTAGGCTACCTACTAACATAATCAGGCATTACATGTTCCTTGCATATAAGTATTTTAAAAATACTTAGCTATTTTTATAGAGTTTTATAATTTGATAATGGTTGGACGGTATTTTTATGCAAACGTATCAAAATAATATTAATATTACTGATTTTTTTTTGAAAAAAAGTAGGTACGAAATAAAGATAAGTGAAAAAGGGAGAGGTTCACATCCGTTAATCCACAAAAAATACAGCAATAAGTTGGAAGTTTGATCTTATCGCATTACATTTCGATTTATCCCATCCCATAGGTAGGTATATGTTCAGAATAAAATTCGATATGTTTAATGTTCAGACAACTTTAAAAGAGGGATTATAATATTTTATGATAAGGTAATTATTATAAGGCAAAATCTCTGGATTCAGAAATAAATTGATAGTGTCGAGTAAAATATAATGCCTGTCAGTATTTATCTTCACTTATCACTGGTTGTGATTGATTCCTGTATATTTTAAATTTTAAGATTACCAAAATATATCTAAGCTGCGTACGGCGCCGCGATAAGGAAGACTATCATGCGATAACAGGTAACAAGTTATGAATTTATCTTATCATCACGGCTCTGGTAAGGTGTAAACAAGAAGAGCAAACTTTACTATGGATGAAAAAAAATGTTCCTAAAATAATTTCAGAGTCAACGACGAGGACCGACCCGACAGACTATGTGAAACATTTATTTTACCAGCTTTCGAGATTACTATACCTAGTGGATTACTTATACCTACTATAGTATCTAACTAATAATTTAGATTTTTTTAAATTCAAATGATAGGTATTTTAAGTGTGAGTTCCTTTATAACTTGCGTAGTAAATTATTACAAGTGTCTGTGAAGTAGAAGGGGTAAGACCGGATGAAGCATTACACGGTGCATGAGTGAGGGCTGATTCATGATGCTACCAATATAGAAGCACGGGATTCGCCGATCCGATAATATCCAAAGCATATTGGCTAGTAATCGCCGATGCAGCGCCCTAGATATCTCCAGAGAAGAACAAAGTTGGCATAGATAGAGGGATCAAAGTGCGGCGTGGGCGCCGACCCAATACCGCGGGCATCACTTGCGCCTTTTGCGTTGCACACGCGCAATTAGTTTAAAAGTAATTGATGGCCTTTATTACGGGTCTAGGGGAACGCTAATGGACGGTAAATTATACGTTTACACTGAGCTATGTGACGCGCACTGGATAAATACTACAATATTTACTATTACGCGCAGCAATACATAATATTCATATTTCTGTGAAGATAACACAATAGAGCAAATGTTTTAAGATTTGAAAATATGGTTTTTGCCAATATAGCTAATAATTTAAATAAATGTTTAGGTTTGGCTTTCATTTTCAGATTTTTTTCATGCACACAAGGATTGGAATGAAACAATTTGAAATATAATTTGTGTTTTGTATTTAAATAAGATTACAAGACATCAAGTACAAGAGTCAAAACTTATTGCCAATTGGTACGATGTGAGCATAACCTAAGTTGACGGAAACGCGCCGGTCGGTAGCGCTCTACCTAGATTGAGGTTATGTTGTGATAACCGTTAAAGGAGAAAAGCCGGTAGCGGAAAATGTTGCTAGAGTTTCCAACCAAACAGAGTTAACAATAGGGATGAGATTCCCTTGCGAGTTAACAACGTGAGAGGTCGCAGCGGAGGAGAAGCCTGCGCGCGCACCTGGCATGGCCGCCGCCACACACCTGACTCGCAATACACCTCGACTTCACAACTCAATTACATCATGTTCTATAACAACTCCAGGTCATCACACGCGCCCAAGATGCCGTGTGCGCCCTACACATGCATGTCACCGAATATCACGTGCACTCAACGAACGACACCGTTAACTATTCGGCTACATAACACGACTAATCAGCTGACAACGAAACTTTTTGGTTACCGGTGTTTACGTGCCGAATTTTATTAGTACATCACTGAAAACGCGAGTGTTCCTATTGGGTAGGAAATGGTTTTCCGCGGTGCGGCGGGCGGCTCGGCCGCGCGTGCATCGGATGCACTTTCCGTCGCCGGCGAGCGTACCTGGACTAGTCTGCCAGCTGAGTCCTCCGACGAACATCTTCCTGCAACAAACATTGCGATTAGAGTCTGGAGTCACGGCCTGAGATGACAGCCGGCGAATTGTATAGCGGCGACGTACCCGGGGTCGTTCGGCACTTCAGCGGGGCTGTGTGCCGCATCCTGATTCTGGGTTTCCATGGACTCGTGGGCCGGCGTGGGGCGGGCGCACTACGACTACGAGCGAGCGACGGCGCGGCGGGGACGGCTCCCGGAGTCGCTCGGTTGACCTACCGACTACCGGCACGAGACTGGCGCGCCGAGGCGCACCCCTCCACGCAGCCGCCCCGCTCCGCCGCTCCCGCTCCCGCGCCGCGCATCGATTCATTCACTCCGTACACAATTATTCATACGGGCCGGCACGACGGACGCGCGCTCGGCGGCACCACGTGAGCGCGCGGCACGTGCTCGGCGCTTGCAGCCCTCCCCCCCTCCCGGCGCCCGCCGCCTCAGCTCGCACGCCCACCACGCACCCACGCGCTTTAAGCCACCCCCACATTTTACACAAACAATTTGAACAAAACAAAAGTTATCATTACAATCCGGAAGTTACTTACCAAAACTTTCATAAGTCTTCAAAACAGCTTCGACTAACATTTGAATTACAAATATTATTTTTGATCTCTATTTATCGTGTGAAAAGAAAACTATGATAAACGATCACAATTTAAAAAATAAAATATCTATGTAAAAAGAACACTGAACTTTTGACACACGCGGGTATCAAGTATTATCTAACGATCACGAAGCATTAGTTCGTTTACCTTTCTGATGCAAAGAAATGACACTGATAAAAATCGTAAACAAAGCGATTAGCGTGATGTAAGGCGAGACGGCGTTGTGAAATCCGCCGCCGACGTCACTCTTACGTACGTGCGGTCGTAGAGGGCTACGAACGTGCTACGCAAACTGCGCTCAATCGCCGCTACGTGTGTAGATCCAAACTTTTGACAACTTAATACCGATATCAAATGATTTAGTTTATTAAAATTTACTTAAGCCGAGTCATTTTATGCTTTAAACTTTTTTTACGTATTTGATGTTTCTGTTAGGGCTCTTTAAGTTTAATCAGATAGAGATAACTTATAGACGGAATATAATCCCAATAACAAATTGCACTGTTGATACGAGTACGCAATCGTATCTGTGTACATTGAAGAAACGGGCGGACACTAAGTAAGCAAAACAATTCCATAACATCATCAAGTAATTTTTTTAATTGGGCGTCTTAACTATTAACATTTATCATTACATACAATGTTATTCAAGATATTTCCCATTCGTTTCAATATTTTACACAATTTCTGTTGACACGCCAACTGAACAGCCCCCGGATAATAACAGTACCGCTGGAATAACAACGAATACATTTCGGTCTAGGCGTTATGGCTCATTTAAATTATTCGTTTGATGATCGTTAAGCCGCTTGAGGTGGCACTGTGTTCGTGGAAATGACTACTTCCAGCCATTTGTTAAATGGCCTGAGCCGGCCTACCATTGCTAATGGCTTATATATGTTGATAATCCGAATCCGGCCTAATTCGACGTTGTTTTGCGATTACAAAGTTATGCGCGGCGAAAAACGAGGTTTAAATTACTTGAGCCGCATTGTTTACTTTACTACAATTTTACTGTAGGATAACCTCGCTCAGGCCTACATAAGTAGGTACCTAATATTTCAGTTTTCGAAATAACAGTCGAGTATAAGATTGTTGAGCCTATCTAGACAACTGTAAACAACTTTGTGGCAAAATTGTGTGGCAATTCTTGGACTTTGTTAAAAGTAAGATTTCAAATAAAATAATTAATTAAATAAATATTTTGGGACATCTTACACAAATCTACCTAGTCCCACGGTAAGCTCAATTAAGGCCTGTGATGTGGGTACTAGGCGACGATATATACATATAATAGATAGATACTTTTTTTTTGGCTTTTTTGTACATTGCCGTAAGTTGACATTAGAAAACTATTTGTACTGGATAGAAATGCAATTCATTGGCATAATAGTACATTACAGGTGTAGTGAGAAATTACTTGCCTTCGGAAACGTTCGTAAACACATGCTGTTTCAGGCAGTGTCACCGAGTCTGACTGAAGTAGCATGACAGTTATTACTGTCAGTCTCAGTGAGATAGACTGAAACAGCATGACGTTGACGAACGTTTCCGAAGGCAAGTCATTTCTCACTACATCTGTACTATGGAGGTCGGGGCGAAAGGGGTTGCCGGCCAAAGACATATAGACCGGATAGGTCTGAGGAGAGCAACCCCATATTATTTCCGGCCGAGGTATGTATAGTGCAGAGCACTTTGCCGGCCTAGCCTAGGCCTTCAAGATTTGTAATTCTGCCCTCCGGCCGACAAACAGCACATTGCCGGCCGCGCTAAACTAAGTTGCCGCCTGCCGGCTCCGTTGAACAAAAAAAATGTATACAGCCTCGGATCACATGTTTGTCGGCCTCGGCTTTGCCTCGGCCTACAATTACACGTCGTCCGAGGCATGTAATTTACTATTACGAACTCTTGCCCTAGTCGCACCTGAAACGTCATACTTCGCAGCCTATTATAAGGGACATAACAACAATATTTCATTGTATGTTTGAGAATCTTTATTTTTTTGTCAAAAATTACCATTTTCTCGCATCCTGTACCTATGTATCTTTTTCCAAAACCTATAAACGCCAATCTTCATTCATTTAAAATCGAGGGAAGATCTTCTAAGACCAGAGTATCTACGCGAAAATGGTCTAAGAAGACCTTCCCTCGATTTTTGTTCTTAAATGACCAACACTGGTTAATTTTTGACTGTATTATGAGTTAAACTAGTAAACTAGTAGTGTTGTCATGTATATCTACGCGTCGTGTGAATTTATTATAAAAAAGGTATCATTACGGTACGACTATCACTCATATTTCAACGAAAAACTGGTCTTAATTGCGTAAGCTCACGTTTAATACTCAACAGAGGCAGTCTGCCTGCGACCACGGGTGTAACGTCATGCCCGAAACGACAAAATAATATTAAGTAAACTTAAGTTAAGACTCGTTTGTCGTTAAAATACGAGGTATCTACATGATACATTTGTACTAATTTCCTCGTCTTTCCGTAGATGCACCCACCCACACGCAAAGAAAGACACAATACTAGAAATGCTACCAACATGAATCGGCTAAGATCAAAATTATACAAGTACAATATAATTTGTTCACGTCATTTATTACATCCACAACAAGCTCGCAATAACAAAGGCAGTCTACACTTACAACCATAAGTAGTCGCCTAGTCTAGCTTGTACAACGTAGATACTAGTGCTGAACGTTGAATGACTTTCATAGCGCTCTACACACCGCACTTCACAAGATAAAGGTTTACTACAACATTTGCAGTTCAGCTAAGTAGTTACAAGTTTTTAAAAACCTAAGTGATGTAGGTACGTATCATATGGGTAGATGGTACACAAATTAAAACATTTCACAGCAATCTTCATCTCATCTTTCACAATTTATGATGTAAAAAGCAAGTCAAACAGGGCAAATTTAGTCTGAAATGCATATATAAGGTTATTACCTATGAAATTGGCGTTTTGTACGGAGAATTTTGTGGAGAGACTATTTTTCATACAGTGAATTTTGTGTAAGTATTGGTATTCTTTTCATGGCAAAATCAAAATGAACCAAATTTTGCCAGTGATATTAAACACTTCTAAGGCGTGTTTTGTATATCTCTATTTCATAAAACAAGGTACTACCTAAATAGTCTACCTACACTATTTCAAGCATAAATGAACCGGCAGCATATGGCAAGTGGTTTTCAAAACTTATTTTAGAATATCACTAAGGAAAAAATACTATTATTAGTGTGGAAAACCCTTTGTTACATAGTGCACTGTTAAAAACAAAAAATATATTTAAGTTACTCTTTAGATAATAAAACTAGGGAGCAACTAAACTATGACTAAAAACGCCAATTTCATAGGTAATGATATTTAGGCATCGTCCTGAGTTACAACATGAATAAGAATGTCAATATCTTACTTTTTTATTTGAAAGCAACTACTTGCATTTATAGCTCATAAGAGTAGTAGTCATTTTAAACGGTCCTACCTACAGGACGGCCTTATTACTCCGCCTATTATACGCACGCATGGATGCCCTCCAAAGCCGGCATCCTGTCGCGTCTGCAGGGACAATTGTTGCTGCCATTTTTATAAGTAGAAATGGACCTCGTTAGTTGGTTCGTTAAAAATGAAGATTCGGCAAGATGCTCCTGTTTTAAGGTGATTCGATATCCATGCAAAAAAACAATTGTAGTTTATTAAATAGTTGCACTATTACTATAAGCCGTGTGCATTTGTATACTTTCGGAAAATACATGTTAGTTCTAAAAAACAAATGATATAATCGTGTCGAATAAAATTACATACAAAGGAATAAGTACTCATTTACTCGAAAATAAATATTGTTTTATTAGTACGGTCAAACCGTACATAATTTTACCCTAAACTCGCAAATCAAGTAGTATCGCTGCATTTTTGGTATGTTGTTTAGACACCATAGGGCAGTATAAAACCACATTTTGCAAGCAAAAAGATGTGCTAGCTGCGTAGTACGTGAAAAACTGCGAAATTTACGGTCATTTTTTAGTTTCTGATTTTTATTGAGGCCCTATGGTGTCTAAACATACCAAAAATGCAGCTATACTGCATGCTTTGCGAGTTTAATGTAAAGTTTGACCGTACTATATTCAGAAATCACGATTTCAGTGTTGAAATGTGTCAGAGTGTGATGACACTGATGACTTAATAAACCAAAATTGTTTTACTATGTATATCGAATCGAACCACATTATTTTTTATAATTGTTACTCAGTAATGTAAGTAAACTAATGAGACCGAGAGTTCCTAATTACTAATAGTCTGTAGAGACGGACTAATATGGCAACAATCTTAAGGTTAGCCTCATGTCTTTGCAATCAGTATGATGTATTATTGACTATGAAATCGTTACTTGCTATTTCGCGTGATATCAGATAATTCATTGGATAAAACGAAATCATTGTCTCGTTACGAATACTAAATTTATTCAGCTAATTACTATATTATTATTTTGGGTTAAAGTAACCACAACAGGCCCTATGGACATGCACTTAAAATTATAAACAATATTCTGTTTAAAATCAATTTACTATTTATTTAGTTACAATACTTAGTATCTGCGACGATCTCACACATTCAGTTTTACACACATATTCCACTAACACAACACATTGGAATTGGAGGAAGCTTTAAGAAATATTTAATATTATAATCTAGGTAGTATTAGGTTTTAAATGAGTTAGGAATCATTAACAACATCCAGATATTCTAATACTTTACACAGCCATAATACCTACATCTATTGATGATCTTTGATAAATTAATTTATGAATGAATAAAACAAACGGTGGGCAATTATTCCGAAATGTATCAAAAGATGGGCGCTATTTATGAATATAAATTTACGCTGCTGTACAGTCGCCATCAGATATATCGAAGCGGCTCATAAATATGTAAGCAGGACTCCATTGTCATGGCTTTAGAGTGTATTTTCAGATATCTATTCCGCTGTATCTAGGGAATGCAAACCGGTTTTGGAAAGTATGGAAAACCGGTTAATAACCGGTTATTCATTGTAATCTCATACAAATAAAAACCGGTTCGCACGCCCTAGCTATATCTAATGGCCACCGTACTTATAGTTTGATCTGCATTTTTATATAATTATTGCTTACACTTAAACAGATTATTATGGAATTGTAATAGTAAATATATCACAGAAAATTACGTTATATAATAACCATTTTAAAAGTAAGCGGCATGGGCATTCAAAATTTAGCTGGCTGCGTGCTTTGATAAATACGAAGATACAATGATATACAATGTAAATAACATGGCAAATTATTATTTGCGGTAATATCGTATCGATCTTAATCTATAATAATATATATTCATTATAAATAATAAGCATAACGATAGATTCGTTTTGTCCGATAAGATGTCTGGCTCTGGATCAGACCCCTTAAATGATGACCTCAAAACATGTCGATCTTTGCATAGCTGCGCGACATCAAAAGATCGATTTGGGCCGTTTTTTAAATTGTACGTAATTAAGGGCTTTGTGAAAACAAAAATTACAACAGAAGAACAGAATGCCACACAGGTGTGGGTGTAAACCATCACGTGCGGTGCGTGGCTAGATAATAATTGATTACAGTTATGGTCTTCGCGAATTATCGAAATATTCGCTATAACCTTTAATAAACTCTGCCAAATTTTCAGTAAAATATTGTATGTTCTTTGTAGGCAAATATTATGTAGCGCAAATTCGCCTAAAAGGTTTTATGTCGAGAATCTATTTTGTCAAACGAATAAACAATGCAGCTCGGAATGATATCATAGCTGCAGCAATGCAGGTGCGGTATTTTTGGAAAAATTGATCGTAGTTATTCTGGAAATAGGATCCGCCTCCCCCTCTTCGGGGGAGCAGTCTTGTTTTTTCATCGCTCACATAGCCACGGGGCTCGTTAAAACAAACCAGTATAACTATAAAGTCGACACACTCGGATTTTCGCTAGTCCTATCTAGTTTGCTTGGTCGTTAAGCTATGAGAATGCATGGCCAGATCAACTCTAACTGCCGCACTGCATCCGAAGAGACTAACTTTAACCCAGGTCACAGAGAAACGAATAGTGGACGCCCTGATCGATGCCCCAGAAGCTATTTCTAAATACGGAATAGGTCGGATTCGCGGAAAGGGTCATTAAAATTCAAGCTAATAATTTAAGTCCGAGCGCAAATCCGCTGCTACCTATAGAAAAACAATAATAGCTAGGCTAGTTCTCTACTAGATATTTTCTGGTTTAAGAGTTTTAGCTTCAAAGGGATGACAACCGACAATGTGTAGTCCCCCTATTTGTTACGTCGTTTTTAACTATGTTTGTATTTTTTTTTATCTTTTTGAATAAACGGCTGGCACGTTCTAATAGTCCGAGTGCGAGACTCACGCCTCACGTGTTATGCCACAGTTGATAAAAGGGCAACCAACATTACTCTGTTGGACAGGTCAATCTATCATTACACTAATAATGCACGTTACAAACAGTTGCTAATTACGACAAAATTTGATGGAATTTGTACCTAGATAGTGGGTGCGAATTCCGTTGGATTCTAAACAGTTGACTGATAAGTGACTCAAGTGGAAATTATTTACGACATTTCGCGATATCACCTATCCCACAAAAATTTGCCAGTTCTTCATTTTTATGATGATAAGAAATGGATTAACTTGTAGTTCATTCCTCATACTTAGCGAAAATCAATCAATTTGTTTTTTTTTAGGATCACTCGTGAAAAGTAGCACAAAAATTATCCTTCAAAAAATAACTCAAATTGATTGATTTTACGAAGTACGAGATATGGACTAAATTGATGGCACATAAAGTCGCCATGAGATAACTTCGTTCCGGTCTATATGATTTGGGGTCACCAGGAGATAACCCCTCAATCGACTCGTAGATGAAATTAGTTTTTTACAATAGGGTCTCGAATGTTGATAGGTACATTCACCACTCACCAACAATACCTAATATCGTTGAGAACGAGCCACAAATACATCTGACTCAACGTTAGCCTGGCCGACATAAGAGCGTGTCACATATTTTTGCGGCCTTAGTTATGTATGGTATTGCTCATGGCTGTACATTTTTAATAATTCGTTTTCTGGCAGCAAAAAAGTGACTTTGTTTAAAAAATATAATTATGATTAATTATATTTTCTCCCGGACGTTTATCCAAATTTTCTGTGAAATATAATTATAATTTTAACACTCTGCAACTGACGTTACGTGTATCAGACACCTGTATTTTGCAATAGCGCCACTAAGATCGACCACGTCAGTGGCAGAGGGTTAAATGACGTTACTACTACTATATCCAATCAGAAATTTTCATCTATATATTTAGGATTATTGAGGAGCGGTTTTTGAATGAACTAATAATCACTATGCTTAGTTAACTAAGCTTCGGATCCCATCAAGTGTTATTAAATTTCGAAAAATAGGCGAATAGAAAAATATCCTCATTGTCTATTGTTCTGTGTTATAAGAAATTCATGAAAAATATGCGCCAATGGACGAAAATCTTATTTATAAAAATATGACTGTATGTATTCCCATGTGATGCACTCCTATTTCCTTAGTGGGCTTAATTATAATAGAAACAGTTTTAAAAGCTACATGCGAATATAACATTATTCCTGGAAATCGTTTCAGTATAACATACAATAATAAAATTAAAGCTTAATAGTATAAACACAGCCGACTTATGCTAATCAGTGAACATTTAAACAACAAAGGACGCAAAGCAGGTCACAAATAAATACAACAATTGTAAAATATTGTCTTGAATTGCACGCAAGCAAGCTTATGGTCGATACGCTCCAAACACATCAACGACCAAAGGCCAGTTTCACAAAAGCTTGAAGTTTGAACAGTCAAAGGGAAAATAAAGTGTATACAAAATTGACCGTACAATTAATTTTATTTCCTCCGAACGATCAATATAATGCGTGTACTGCTTAGTTGTCAAACGTTGTGAGTGGCTGCGATCTGTCATTGTCAACTGCAAATTAACGATTCATTTGGAAGTACATTGCTTCTCAATTAACTTTTCATAGAAAGTTAATTACTTGTAATAAGAACGTCAGAACATATTTGTATTCTGCGAAACTAATTTTTGCACTTGACTGTATCTTTTAATACAACCGGAAGTCTTTATCTAATTAATGATGTCAAATAGAGACTTCCGCTTGTAATAGAAGAAACAAGCTTTTGAGAAACGGGCGCCAGTTGTAATAACTACATATTATTGCAACAATCAGGTAATAAATACAAAAAACAATAAAGCTAATATAAATATTAAGCATGTCAATATCCAAGTGTAATCGTTTGTAACGACGAATTTGTAATAACAATTATTATTGCAACTAAACGCATAATACATAATAATAACAATTAAAGCTCGCGAATATTAAGCATTGCTAGAAATAAAGCATGGCTCGTAAAGCCAAGTAGTTTAATAAAATTAAGCATAACGACCAATTATCGAAACAAAATATGTAAAAATAAAACAAATTTTAACAACCTAAAAAAATAACAAGCGCATTAAAAGCAAAGCAAAGCAGTCTTCTTTATTAATTAATTATTAATATGGTAAAACTAGACGATAACTATTTTGGTTTTCAACACTTTTTAAGTAGTTAAACTAGTTCAAATTTAAAGGAATTGATACACAGAATTATTTCCACGCTATACCAATTACCTAGTTCAGTTTTAATCAGTGACCGAATTTAGTTTTCAGTTTCGTGAGTCGCCAACTAATAGTCGCGCAATCAACACATAAAACACTTAGACGCGCGCTACCCCTGTGACAAATAAGAATACATAATTTCAAAAAAATACCAGTAGCATAAAAATTATTCGTACTACCGAGCAACGTTGAACGGGCATTTACCCTAAATTGCAAGATTGAACAAAATTGCGATCACTGATAATAACCATCATCAAAAAATCTACCCAATCTAAATTTTATAAGTAAACAAATTCTAGCTTACAACCTATATAAAACCATTGCCCCAAAATACAATAAAAAGTATCACATATAAAATAATACTGATTTTACAGTTGTTTGTACTCTAATTTGGCACATTTTATAATAAACACAACCTTCTTTCAGCGAGATGCTAGAATTATATTATAGTCATAAAGTCAAAGAAATAGTACCAAGAAATATTAGCAATATGAATTGTTACATTTATTTACTGGATTTATCCCTTGACTTAGCATCATAGCTATCTGCTTTCTGATTTCACTTACTAATAATAGACTTCAGTACTAAATAACTAAGCGATCAGGTAACTTAAGAGGTAGTTAAATCAACAAAATTCTTAAGAGGAATCATTAGCATTACATTGTCACTTATTTTTCAAATTACAAGTTTCCTGTACCATCGACAAAAATTAATCCTCACCCACAATAGGAGCTTGTCATAGTAATATTGCAAGTGAAATTGCAGCATCTGTCGTACAATTTGACTTTCAATATTACTATGACAAGCTCCTATTGTGGGTGAGAATTCAATTTTGTCGATAGTACGACCGTACAGTTTGTTCATCCTTAGTCATCTTATTTAGTAAATAACTTTTACACCACAAAAAAACATGTTTGGAGGCATTTCCTTCAATAGAATATAAAGATCTCATTTACAAAAACAACATTGATACAGGTTTCCGCGGACTTGATAATTTCAGAATAAAAGATAGTCAGATTTCAGAATAAAAGATAATAAAAGATTTCAGAATAAAAGATAATGTGTATGAAGATTGAAGAGACTAGGAATCGGTCGACGACAAACGCTCGAATTTTCGAATCTTAACTAGTACGATTATGATATAATTGAGACAACTCCGGATGAACCAACTTTAAATAGTAGTTTTCAGAATTATTCGAATATCATTTTAATTATGATACAATTAAAACTACTCTACATTATGATACGTAATAATTTGGATTAGGTAAGTGGGATTATAATTTTGAATCATAATCTAATAAATTTTTACGCGACGAGTTACCTAAATAACTACATACGAGTAGTTTTGAGATCAAGTTTTCGGGAATAATTGATTACTTGGGAATGTTGGAATCAGAGTTAAGATTAATTTTTGTTTCCTTGCGCGTTCTCGGCGTTTGACGCAAGCAGGGCTGACAGCGTTGCGTGAGTGGCACTCAAAGTGCCCGAAGTGGGACTCGTTATGTTTGAAGTAGGATTAATGATAGCGTTGCTTAAAATTGTGCTTCCCGAGCTGACAATAGTGACGTTAGGCGGAGGCGTGGACCCGTTAGCGAAACCTGTAGATAACACCTTTTGTGTGTTATGCATCATGAAGGATTTAGCGGCGCCAGCACTTCCCAATGTGAGCACTTTCTTGAGCATGACTGATGAGTTGCACGCATTGTCGATCATGTCTTTGGTGGTGGAGATATTATCGAAATCTCCAGAGCTGGCTGTTACTACGGTGCTTATTTTAGGAGTGGTCTGCACTGCTTGTTTGACGGTGGTCACGTTGAACGACATTGCGGAAGTGACTGCTGTACGGTTGAGGATGTTTCGGGAAACGATGGCATTATGTAAGATGTTACCAGTTGGGAATGACTTGGAGGAGACATTGACGTACTGGACCGGGGTGGCGTTGGTTGTTCGAGTGCCGAAGCCTATGATAGCGCTGGCCGTACCTTGGGACATGACGGTACTGAATGTGCCGGTTTTTGTATTTATCGGGATTCTGTAAAGATAGGTAAGCATTATTTTACAGGTCAAGTCATCATCATCGTTTTTTTATTTCGGTTAAAACTTTAACTACGCTTGTTTGCAAGAACTGACAATTGATCGCGCTTAGGATCCATTTTTCCTAACTATATATATCCAAAATAATGGCAGGGATTTAACCGTTTTGTTGCGTGTTCCATTTTCAAAAACTTTTATCTATGGCGGCGAACAATTTTTTCATGATACGCCAAGCGTGCCTTACGCCAGTTACGCCATAGAATATGATGACACGCCTATCGTGTCATACGCCATTCGTTAAAAACATTCATGACACGCGAAACGGTTAATATATGGGCACACACGAAGTGTAATAACAAAACGAATAATTCCGGGGAGTATGAAAACTGAATAAGAGTCAATTTCCATTAAATCGCCAAGTCATGGGTAAAACCTTAATATGTTACACTCGAGATAAACAAGGCATGGCTCCCTTGGGGTATTCTATTCGATAAGGCAATCGTAGTTTCAAACTCCGCCATAAGAAGCATTTGTAACTTGATTTTAACAGTCGCCGATTCGGTTTTGTGATTATGACGATTTTTAGGAAAATGGCTTAAAAAAATACTGACCCGCAGAGCTCCTGCGAATGCTTTATGCCCGGCGGCCCTACTAATAACTTTGAAATCCACAAATTTCGTAGATATGTCTCTGTCACTCTAATGAAGCCTTTGTTGGAGTGGCAGAGACAAATTCTCGAAATTTACGAATTTCGAAGTAGGCTTCTATAGAGACGGGATCGGTGATGCGGGCTATGTGTGCGGGTGTGTGCTAGTTGTATCTATGTGGTACTGAGGGGGTACCATTATCTCTTAAATGCGATTCAGTTTAGATTCGGCCTGTCAGTTTCTGACAGTTATTCTATGGAACTCACACGGTAGACCTCCTGACTCGAGGAGCTGCGACTGCAGTATAGTGACAGAGGGTAAGAGGTGTACGGTACGCTGCGGTACGCTGGTGTAGTAGTGACGCCGGACCCAATGTGTGTGTGTGTGTGCTAGTTGTGTGTGGTACTGACCCGCGGAGCACCTGCGACTGCGGTATCCCCTGTATAGTGACAGAGGGTAAGTGGTGCACGGTACGCTGCGGTACGCTGGTGTAGTAGTGACGCCGGACCCAATGTGTGTGTGCTAGTTGTGTGTGTGGTACTGACCCGCGGAGCACCTGCGACTGCGGTATCCCCTGTATAGTGACAGAGGGTAAGTGGTGCACGGTACGGTGCGGTACGCTGGTGTAGTAGTGACGCCGGACCCAATGTGTGTGTGTGCTAGTTGCGGTACGCTGGTGTAATAGTGACACCGGAGCCAATGTGTGTGTGTGTGTGCTAGTTGTGTGTGGTACTGACCCGCGAAGCACCTGCGACTGCGGTATCCCCTGTATAGTGACAGAGGGTAAGTGGTGCACGGTACGCTGCGGTACGCTGGTGTAGTAGTGACGCCGGACCCAATGTGTGTGTGTGTGCTAGTTGTGTGTGTGGTACTGACCCACGGAGCACCTGCGACTGCGGTATCCCCTGTATAGTGACAGAGGGTAAGTGGTGCACGGTACGCTGCGGTACGCTGGTGTAGTAGTGACGCCGGACCCAATGTGTGTGTGTGTGCTAGTTGTGTGTGTGGTACTGACCCACGGAGCACCTGCGACTGCGGTATCCCCTGTATAGTGACAGAGGGTAAGTGGTGCACGGTACGGTGCGGTACGCTGGTGTAGTAGTGACGCCGGACCCAATGTGTGTGTGTGCTAGTTGCGGTACGCTGGTGTAATAGTGACACCGGAGCCAATGTGTGTGTGTGTGTGCTAGTTGTGTGTGGTACTGACCCGCGAAGCACCTGCGACTGCGGTATCCCCTGTATAGTGACAGAGGGTAAGTGGTGCACGGTACGCTGCGGTACGCTGGTGTAGTAGTGACGCCGGACCCAATGTGTGTGTGTGTGCTAGTTGTGTGTGTGGTACTGACCCACGGAGCACCTGCGACTGCGGTATCCCCTGTATAGTGACAGAGGGTAAGTGGTGCACGGTACGCTGCGGTACGCTGGTGTAGTAGTGACGCCGGACCCAATGTGTGTGTGTGTGCTAGTTGTGTGTGTGGTACTGACCCACGGAGCACCTGCGACTGCGGTATCCCCTGTATAGTGACAGAGGGTAAGTGGTGCACGGTACGCTGCGGTACGCTGGTGTAGTAGTGACGCCGGACCCAATGTGTGTGTGTGTGTGTGTGTGTGGTACTGACCCACGGAGCACCTGCGACTGCGGTATCCCCTGTATAGTGACAGAGGGTAAGTGGTGCACGGTACGCTGCGGTACGCTGGTGTAGTAGTGACGCCGGACCCAATGTGTGTGTGTGTGTGTGTGTGTGGTACTGACCCACGGAGCACCTGCGACTGCGGTATCCCCTGTATAGTGACAGAGGGTAAGTGGTGCACGGTACGCTGCGGTACGCTGGTGTAGTAGTGCACGGTGGATCCGGTGATGCGAGGAGCCTGGATGTGGGCGACGGGGACACTGTGTATCATGCCGCTGGTTGTGGACGCCACTGTGATGCATTTCGTTTGGTTGCTGGAATACTGGAGAATATTGAGATTATGTTGGGGATCTTGAGTGCTATTGTCGTCTTAGTCACCTAGCATAACCCTTCGTCTGTGTTTGATGAAGATCTGTTCCGCATAATAGGTATTGAACGCAATTAAATAATTTAAAATCCATTGTACTGATCCTTATCAATATCAGCCACAAACGAAAAGATAAACAAACGTCTTGTATAAAATAAATTAGATTTCATATTTAAATGACTGGTGACAAATATTCATGACATGAACAGCGAAATGCAGAAGACAGCATTGATCGACTCGGCTATTACTTTTACTAAAATGTTCAAGATTATGATTTTATTACTTCTTTTCACATAATAATTTTGCCCATTATTTTAGCGCTATTACATTCTCCGTAATAATATATCTATTACTTAACTATGACCGCATGGTAGACGAAATCCTCCAAGATATTATGTACAAATGTTCAACCAGTTTACATTTTGTTAGGTAGGTATGTACAAATACACAGTCACCATCCTACACACCTAAAGCCCCAAAAATATCTAATACAACTTTAGTAAGGGCGATATAAATAGTGTCACATATTTTTTCCGCCTTCGTTTTATAAGTTGTATAAAGAAACCCAGATAAACAAAACAAATACGAATAAGGGGATATTAATATAAAATTATCAGTAATCTCAGTATAATATACTTACGTTGCTGGTGTTCAATGTTGGCCCCAAATCAAACTCATCTCCAACAAGGGTTATAGTGTCCGGATTGGCTCCTGTCAACTTCTCAATCGTTTTCCTAGCATCTGCGTCACTCTCAATATTGCCCAGATTTCTGCTGAGAAACTCAATATCAGACTCAAGCAGACCGTCAACTAAATGATTCTGATCATCATCTTGCTTGCACAGCGCGAAATCTTCCTTTTCCAACTTAATATCTTCTACATTGATGCCATCAATATCCTCGATGTTTTCAACTTTGATATCCACATCTAGATCTTCCACTTTTATTCCATCTACTTTCATTTCATCCAGATCTTCGACTTTAATTCCATCGACTTTTATATCTTCAATATCCTCTACTTTAATATCAGTTAGATCGGTGTCGTCTTTATTACTAGGGACATCTGCAAAGTCTCTAGTGTTGTCAGTGTAGCGTGACGCGTCGAAAGATTCGAATGTATCTTGATCGGGTTCCATTTTAACTTCAGATTTGAATTTAGGGTCGTCATTGCTGGTGGAAGGTTGAGGACTGTCTGGGTTACTTATGTCTCCGCTGAGGGCACGTTTCATTACGTACGCCTTTATTTTTCTGAGCATGAACGGTGGTACTTTAAACCCGGTCAGTTCGCCGAGCATGGGTAAAGAGTTGTGACGGTACGCCTCGCTGTTCGCTAGCTCTTCTATATCTTCGAGTACCTATAAAAACATATTGCAACATTAATCGCTTTGTCATAAAATTGTAGAACACTGAAGAGTTTCCCCAGTTTCATTAAACAAATATGTGGAGATTATTTAACACATATGTACCATCGGAAAGGGAAAGCAAGGCATTTGCGTGTTAATATAAATTATATACTGAGCGTTTTTGTATCTTAAGAAATGAACGTATTTATGTAGTATCGTGCAACATTGAGTAGTAGTCCAATAGCAATAAATTATTGTAGACCACGATTTAATCTAATCTAATATGTCCTTGGCAAACTTGTGTATACGTTAGCATAGCCTACCGATACCGGGGATAAGCATGACAAATTCACATTTATGGAATCATCATAATCTAATCCTAGCCGATTTCGGCCACGGCGACTACACTGGTTGTTGAGCGCGTCGTTCATGTGCTCTCAGGTGACTGATGTAGCCAATATTTGCAGTAAATGTGCGGCCACAGTCGCTGCAAGTCAGCACCCCTCCAATAAAATTGTAATTAATGACCGCAGGTGGCCTGGTCTTCAACTTGTTGCGCCTAAGATCGAGTTGCACACATCTCTCATTTTCAAAAAAACTCTCGCAGGGATGGTATATTTTATATGCTGTATTTGCTCTAGCTGTAAACGTATATTTCATTTTGATTACTATCGCCAACGGGGTTGGGCTCGCGATTAATTTCTTGTCGAAACATCCCTGATAATGCAGCAGTATGTTATATTATGTTGAACCAAAACATAACATAAGCCGGCATGACGGGTGTATAACGTCCTCAGGAGTTACTTAACCCTAAAACTCAAGTTTTCAGGCTTGTGTTGTTGAACAGTTAGCTCACCATAATATACGTTTTGCCGCCGACGTCGTTGACCAGGTTGTGGCTCGCGATCCACTCCTTGTCGGAGCTGCCCGTTGAGTAACGTGGCAAGGTTGCATTGCGAGTGTATAGCCTTTTCCGGTATCTGATCTACTAAATCCTAAATTGGGTGATAGGGCTTGTGTTGTAGGACAGTTGTCTCACCATAATGTACGTTTTGCCGCCGACGGCGTTGACCAGGTTGTGGCTCGCGATCCACTCCTTGTCGGAGCTGTCCGCCGGGTAGCGCAGTAGACCGGCGTGACGGGTGTATAATCTGCCTCGGCAGTTCCCCAACCCTAAAACCTGGAACAAACAAGCCATTTCTAGCATTTTTTTTTAATACCACGTCGGTGGCAAACAAGCATACGGCCCGCCTGATGGAAAGCAGTCACCGTAGCCTATGGGCGCCTGCAACCCCAGGGGTGTCACATGCGCGTTGCCGACCCAATAAGAACTTGTACACTCCTCTTTTGAAGAACCCCATACTGTAGTCCATCGGGAAAACCTCGGCAGGGAGCTCATTCCACAGACGGACCGTCCGCGGGAGGAAGTTCCTCTGTACAGACCCATTGTACAGACGATAGAACACACATAAGGAGGCGAAGTCTCTCCTTAGACTTAAGGGTTCAATGCCGCCTGTGAGTCTGGGATCGTCGACTATTCGGACAGCTCGTCTCTGAACCGAGTCAAAGGGTGCAAGCTGGTAAAGCATGATTCTAGAATCCTATACAGGGTGACACCTGGGTCGTGGAGCAAGAGTGAACTGGGTATACTATGGATGGTCATGCTGTCCAACTTTCACTATGGCGACAACCAAGACATCTCGAAAAAACTCTCCTAATCATGAGTTAATTGATACTTAACTATCAATGAAGGCGCAATTACTTAACTCATTCAATCAGGAGTTTTTTTTTTCGCTTTTTCTTGGTTGTTTCCCCAGTGAAAGTTATTCAGCGTGACCATACCTAGTAACCTGTTCACTCTTGCTCCACGACCACGGACGCATCAGATCGTCAGCCTATTTCTGTCCACTGCTGAACATAGGCCTCTTCTATAATCTATATGTATGGACGCATTAGGAGTTAATGCCCATAATCGTCACGCTGGGCAAATCGGTTGATGATCGCATTAGTGTGTGCAACATGATAGATAAGGTTGCTGCCCATCATTAATCTCCAATAAATAAATGGTCAGTGACACTTCAATCACTCGACTCTTACGACACCAGTGAGAAGAGTAGGTGACAAATATATTCATACTGCCGTCACCACGTGCCCAAGCATAACAGGTCTATAATTTCTTTCAAAGTATTTCCATAAATAGTCAAAAAGTTTGAACAACATACTAAAATTGTATTGCTTTCAACACAATGAGGTCTTCTGATAACCCTTGTCTGTTCACTTTACTTTGGCTTTTTTATTAGAATTATAAATGATACCTTACAAAAATTTACATATGCATATAGGGTGTCCCAAAAATAACGCAAGATTTAAATGTAATGAAAAAGCATACTTTTTTCGACCAATTCCTTTTTTTTCCTGACACATAAAGTACACACAATAGGATTAACCCTTAAATGCATAGTGATGTATATATGCATCATGTATTTTCAAATCTATTGGCAACATGTCAGAATTCAAATTAGAATAAATCTTTGCCAAGGTCATGCATTTAAGGGTTAAGTATTATAATTGCAAGTCGCCCAGCAGTCCTGGTCTCCTTGACGAAAGACGATTTTGACCCCAATTTCTGATCGTTTTCGTTTAACAGCGAATCCGAAATATTGCGATTTAACATAATTGTTTATTTTCTATGGGGTTATTTATAACAAAGATCTATGTCAGCAAGCTCTCGATCGCCCATGGTTTGAAGGAGGGGATTTCACACTGCAGCAACGAAATTCACCCATATTTATGCAAATTTCATAGAAAATTTTAACAAACGAGTGCTATGTTACAGCAAAGCCTTCGAAGTAATTTGTCAGCACGCTTTACCATATTAAACCCTATTATTTGTACTTTATGATTGAATCAAGAAATAAGAAAGTCAAACAAGAAATAAGTACTTTTCATCAATTTCAAATTTTGCGTTATTTTTGGGACATCCTTTACGTACAGTTCAAGCATAAGTATTATTATTCAACTTTTCAACCAAAATATATCAATTGACATTGTGTTCTATTTTTAAATCATTTCTCATTCATTTTAAGTGGCACTTAATTTCAAGCAGCACTATCTTGAAAAGGAGGGCTCTTATTTATTAAATAGCACTTGAAAATAATAGATACAAGAGTATAAATTATGGTACATGGACAAAAATGTACTTCTTTACAAAGCACTGCAATTGTGCATTTGTTTGTTATTCTTTGTTTTTTTTTAATTTGAATTTTGATGTAATTAGGATTTTGGTTTTTATTGGTTTTTATTTAGTGTAGTATATTTTATTTGTATAATTGTATAACTGATTATTGACATGTGTTTTTTACATTAAAGAAATTGAAATTAATTGAATTGAATTCTGGGCCGCCTGATCTATGCTGGCTTAAAGATGACATACCTAAATATATAGTTTAGCTAGGACTTGCCTCTTTCCTATATTAGTCAGAGAGAATCATACTGGCTTTTTCTTATGGTAATATTGCCAACCCAAAAAGGATGTGTATAATTTTTCTGGTTTCTACTTTCTACTCACTCACAAACTGGTTTGGGTTATTCCCACCTGTTACTAACCAGTAGTACCAATTGGGATTTTTTCCCATCTGTTACCAGTGAGAACCACAACCATTTCTTTTTCTCAGTAGTTACCACCAAATATTTTAGTGGTAACAAAGTGGGAAAAATAATCCTAGTAGTTACCACTAAGCACTCTAGTCGTAACTGGTAGGAAAAATCCAAGTTGTTACCACTGGTGTCAGATGGGAATGACCCACTTATTTCCCAGACTATAATTACCACCAAGTACTCTAGTGGTAACAGGTAGGAAAAATCTCAGTTGTTACCACTGGTGTCCGATGGGTGGTAACAGATGGGAATAACCCACTGATTTGCCAGACTATAATTACCTTGTGAGCATGAGAGCCCATAATAAACAGCGTTTCCTGTGTCAGTCTGTTTGGGTTCCACTTCTCCGGGTCTCTATAGGTGGATAGTGGTAATGGTGACGACGACCCGCTGTCTGAGGTCTCTTCCTGTTTGATCTTCCGACGTTTGAAGCATGCGTCGAACTCAGACTCTGACTCTTTGCGTTTGGTGTGAGAGGGACTCTGCAACTGAATATTGTTATTATAAGTAATTGAGGTTTTATGAGACATCGACACACATACAGACATCATATTTTTTCATAATTTTGGATTATATTTACATATCATGTATTACGCCATATATCGTAAATAAATAAAAACAAATTATTTATAAAAGCAACAAGATTTTTCTAGATTTTTGTCTAGCCTCGTCCCTTTTTGTTGTGATTCCTAAGGACTAAGGACATATTCGATTTTTGTCAAATTACCTGTTTAGGTTACAACTCTTTTGTTTTATGTAAAATGTAAAACAAAGGAAAAGCGACTTTATTTTTAAATTAATTTGGTCTGAATTTCAATATCTCAAACTGAGTATTACGGGCAGGTTGAGGCTAGAATATGACTTCCGTTATATTCACAATAACTATGTTATACCAAGCATTGCATGAATGCTTGAAATATGTGACCGACTTAGCCGTTTACTATAAGGATATAATTAACTTGTATCTTTTTATAATATCATTAACCCTTTGCACGCCGACATAAAACAGTATTCGTTTAAATTTGAACTCTAATAGGTTACCAATAGAGTTTAAGATCACAACTGCGAAAATAACGAGTTGTGTTCGTGATCGGCGGCGGCGTGCAAAGGTTTAGTATTGTAACCGACAAATTATGTACTAAGAAGGCTCATTATGGGTCACATTATACTTACATTTGTTTGTTTGATTTTGCTGTCTGCAGTGCTGGAATCATCACTGTTTTCGGATGGGGACGGCACCGGTTTTGAGGGTGTAGTATACAGCAGGCGAGTAGCGTCCAGCATGGCTCGGCAAATGGCACGCACCTAGAAAAGTAGAAAATAGCATATAAATAAAATAATCTTTACTTCGAAATTAATTTCATATACTTTATTTATCCTGGTGAAGGTCGCAGGAGTCCGCTGGATGCGGGTGGCGCAGGACCGGTCATTGTGGCAATCTTTGGGGGAGGCCTATGTTCAGCAGTGGACGTCTTTCGGCTGATATGATGATGATGATGATGATGATGATGACTTTATTTATTTATTATCTATTATCTGGCATTGGTGAGAATAAAATAGCATTTATTTCGACTTAATTTCACATATTATATTTATTAATCATCTACTATTTATGACATTGGATTGCCTCTTAGCATAGGCCTCCCTGCTCTATCTGTAGCTGCCCTTTTCCATGTATTTTCTGCAAGCCTCATCAAAATCATCAAATTGGGCACACTACTGCGTTTGCCTATCAAATTTTCCTCCTAATATTTATGTCCACATTCATAGATAATTAGAGAGGCCTATGTGCAGCAACCGAATCGCTAAACTGAAGTGGCAGTGGGCGGGGCACATTGCGCGTAGAACCGATGGCCGTTCGGGCGGGAAGGTTCTTGAGTGGCGGCCACGTACCGGAAGGCGTAGCGTGGGTAGGCCCCCCACAAGGACTGATGACCTGGTGAAGGTCGCAGAGGTCCGCTGGGTGCGGGTGGCGCAGAACCGGTCATTGTGGCAGTCTTTGGGGGAGGCCTATGTTCATCAGTGGACGTCTTTCGGCTGATATGATGATGATGATGATGATGTGCAGCAGTGGATTGAGATAGTTTGACAATGATGATAATTTAATTTAGTAATCAACGTCATTTGCAACGTATCTTTGCAGAGCTGTTATGCCACAACTTCTTAGTTATATAGTACATAACAAATACTTTTATTTAGGACCTAGCCTATGGCATCATCGGACATCATACTGGCCGTAAATAATTTAATTTGCCTAAAAACAAATCTTGGGTCAAGACATTTTCCTCAGTTACCGCAATGATTACTCAAGAAATAAAACTTATAAAAGGATTATATTGCATATAATTAAATTTGACTACATCTCGACAATTCAAACACTATATAGGGTTCATGGTCTAACGGGTGACTCATAATGTCGGGATATAGTTAAATTTAATTAATATATGCAATATAATCAGTTCAAATGGTTTTATTATGGTTCGAACTCAAACCAACCTTTGGTTTGCTTTTGCCAACTAACCTGATCTTCGCTGACAGACTCATCCCCCAAATTCAGTCTAATATTATTAACCGCGGGCACAAAGAATTTCTGAAACATAATAAAATATTACTGATATAACCTCTACCTATTTCTATTCTTGACTAGGGGCCTATTGTATAACAAATTATAACAAATATTACAAGTGGAAGTCTCTTTTCTATTTCTCTTACTAGAAACAGACTTCTTGTATTATTATGCAATAGGCCCCTGGTGGGACTAGAATATCTCCAAAAATATTACAATAAAAATTAAAAAAAATATATAAAAAATTGCTATATATGAATTTCACTCAAATTCTTCCTGTTGAATATGCACCTAGTATTAGTCACTACACAGCCAAATTTATTGCAATGATTATAATAATCTGTCCATATATTTTAGACAGGCCACATAATTGCCTCCACTAACAAAAAACAAATTTACTACTTACCTCCAAATACTTTTTTATCACTTGGTCAATTTCCCTGGTTACGGCTGACTGTATAGTTTGCCTCAGCATGTCCAGTGACTTATTGGCGCTTGCTCGGAACTCTGCTATTGGCCTGGAATGTGGCTGCACCGGTCCTGGAAGACTGAACCGTCTATGCATTGCTGCTAATGTGTTTATGGCTATTTGCCTTGTGATTGGCTGCTTCTGAAAATATAATACTATTTCAGAACTTCCAGAGTATTAGTTAGTTTAAAAAGCATCTCTCAAATTGGAATTTTTTCTGATTTATTAACACATTCAATGCCAAGAGCACCACTGGGGAGTTATCGGTAAATTTGTTGACATGCCGCTGACTCCGGGGGGAGTTTATCACTATACTATTTGCAGTGCCAGGACAAAAATGAAGGCTATCCCTGCATGCCATCCGGCGTTAATTGTATAGTGAATAACTCCCCTCGGGAGTTGTGGCATGTGAATAAAGTTATTGAGGACCTAGGTTTTTGATCAGGCAGTAAAAGTGTTAATGTACACATAGCTACAAAAATGTAAAGCCTAAACAAATGCATTTATGATTTTTTTTTATAGCTAACATTATAAATATAAATACAGGTAATCTGCTGATTATATTGAGGAGTATAAAAATAAAAACTATAATAAAAAAAAATACTGAAATATCTACCAAATTATTACGATTATTTGATTATATTAGATTGTAAACAAATGAATCAAATGATACAAGAAATTAAAACAAAAGAATGTTTTCTATGAGTGATTTGAGTACCTATCAATGATTTGAGTTCTTAGTTTAAAATAACATTAGCAGGTACCTAATGGAGTAATTCTTAGAAGTAAAAAATGATTTCTTAAAAAGGCGTAATGGTTTCTTGTTCTAAATAATAAACGATCTAAAAGCAGTCACTCACCGTTTGCATGGTACATGTAGTATTTGGACGAACAGTCAGCGTTTTAGTAGGAGCTTGGAAACTCCATGAAACAGTAGCTGTAGCTTGGCTCTGACTTTCAGAAGCAGAAGCGGATGTTTCAGTATTATTCCAATTCTTTTGAACCACCATCTCGCATAAAATGCTATTAGAACCCTTCACAATATATCTGCAAAATTACGTTGTTACATTTCACTGTGGGTTTTATTCATAAAACTACATAATTGTATCATTTATTATAAAAATTAATTACGTTATAGATGAAACGAAAAATACACGGCCTTAGCTTGCTCCATCTTCAAATATACCAATCAATTCATTTGTAGATACTAGATAGGATAGAGCGATAGAGCAGAGAAGAATGTCAATTGACTAATACCAATAACCGGTATCTACTTGTACCAAAATGAAAAATCTGATACGAAATTTATCGAATGGTGTATTTCGATATTGTAACAACAATCACTATCACAACACAACATTCACAACCTTAAAGTGATGTTGCTACAAATAGAATCCACAAAATAAAAATTTCGATGGAAGCCCGACCCTTAATGCCTAATAAGCGTTGAATAGACGCTACCAATAGTTGTCGCAAGAGTACTGCTATTTAATACGCGTATGTTAATTGTATGTCCCTACGTCCCTACAATTCGAGATTTCTTACAAAATCTAAGATATATTTATAAGAATATTATTTTCTAAATGCGACGTACACACAAACATTTGCATAAATGGCAGGTAACGTGAATGTTGACTTAGTTGTTAAATTTAATAAACAGATGACCTGGACCCTCTCTTTCATCCTTCTTCTCTCTCTTCTCTTTTTAACTTTCTACTTTTATTTTATTATATGACATCTCAGTCATCTCACCACGCAATCGTGCCCGTCTCTCCGTTTGAGTTTTTATTTATAAAGTTAATTTCCTAACATACGATACGTACTTGATATAGTAAAATGTCCCCTAAGCAAAAAATATGAACTTTAGATACCGATTTCGACTAGATATTTGTTGTTATATTATAATCATTTTATAATTGAATTACAATGAAATAGTGTTTGTGCATTAAAAGTCACTATTTACCTACATGGTGTAACATAACGAATAAAAATAATTGAATTTCGACATTTTTTCTACCACCAGGTGGCGCGACGTAGACATGAGGTCCAAACAACTGTCAGATTTATACTTTTCATTGGTATTGAACATAAAACATCGAAATTCTATTGTATTTGGAAGTTTATTATTATTGATATGGATTGCGACTAGTAAACGGTCGCCGAATCAGGCGTTGAGCTCTAAAGCAGGGGCGCAAAGTCACTGGTACTAAAGAAAATTACTAGAATTTTGTTAATTTCATGGGACTTGTTTATTGAACGTTATTTTATTTATCTTGGAAAACGATATTCTTAAAGTAATGGTTTAAAGAATAAATAAACCTGAAAATATGTTGAAATTTGAATACGTGTAAGTATTTATTTTGACAGTTTGTTGGACGTTATGTACAATGGTACAACTCACCGCCCCATGGTGGCAGAAAACATAATTATGTATCGTGTACGGTGCGTTTCTATTTGTACTATAAAGTATAAAAACGACCAATGTAACAAACTACAGATAACGAAATAAAAACTATCGATAATTTTCATAATAATACCGATTTACTGGTACGCGGCACAGCACTAGGTTGGAGTAAAGCATTTTTTTTTCTTTTATTATCTGTCTATGAGTGTGACGTGTGACGGCAGGGAAAGGAACGGCTGGACTGACAGATCTTTTCTACTACTTCTAATTTAATTGGTAAGTGATTTTCTTTTATTTTAAAACTTTTATTCCATATATTGTAATCCTTATACCGTGTTTGATGATTCACCCTGTGACACTATTTGATTTTATGGTTTTTGAATACTGACTGAACATGATTAACTAAGTGATGTGGCCGGTTGTACATTCAGAAACAGAATCACAATGCCTTCATACAATTTGCTCAGGAAAAATACTCTGTTATCAAATTACTATCAACAGACACTACAGATAGAGCAGTTGATTCGCGGTAGTCGATAGGGTACGACGTGTCTCATTTTTACATCTCATTAAGACTGGTAAGAAATTTATTTAGTTAAACAATAAAACTTTCCCAATTTAGAAACTTTGATTGAGATTTCATTTTCAATTAGGAAATTTCATTTATGTACAAAATAGTTTTCTTTCCATCATAGCACTGACTTGAACTTTGTACTGGTTGTTTACTCGGCGACAACCTGTTTTCAAGGTTTCTCCTTGATTTACAATTGTAATTGACATAGAATATTAAAAATCAAGAGTTCAGTTGCTTGTTGCTAGTGGCTGTGAGACCCTTTCTGACCAAAGACTTATATTGTAAGTGATTGCATAATAAATGTGAGTGAATATTTATTACAATTATAATTTTGAGTTTTATTAACTATTTCGGCATGTGGTTTAATGCTGACAACTAGGAAACTAGTAGTGAATTCTATTACCTTAGGCTGTATTTTTAAGTGTTACTTTGAAGACCTATAGTTATTTAGGTAGGTATTTTATCATGTTTGTGTTACCTACTTGTGTGATACATTCTTCTTACAACTTATAATGTGGTAGAGATTTATTTCAAATTCTGTTTTCATGCAAGTTTTTGGTTGAATCATGTTTTATCAGAGATTGGCTTATTTTTTATTGTTGTGTTAGGTTTTATTTGAAAACAAGCATCACAAATAGATGGATACTTGTGTATTCTAAAACTTGTATTTTTTTCATGTTTTTTCTAGACGCACTTGTTTCATAATGCATATGACATTTTGCTACTGTCAGTACTGTTAATAATGGTAAATTTACAAAATAAACTTCTAAATGGATTTTTGTTTCAAAATGAAACAGTACTTATCTAATTGTAGCAATGTTTATGAATATGCTAGTCATTAGCAATATATGGATAGGTAGATTGCAACAAAATTATACGGGTTATAGTTAAGGGCTTTACTGAAAACAAAACATAACATCAGATTTTGATTTACCCATATTTGTTGACAACTTTTGTAACACAATGAAAACTATTGTGATTTTTGTTTTCTGAAGCCCTTAATTACATGCAATATTTAAAAAAACAATCCTCCCTTAATTTAAAATGCAATGTTCCTTGAAATAAAAAGATGGTTACAATATGTTTTGAATTACCATTGAATACAATACACTTTGAAGAACTCCTTACAATGATAAATAAACCTTTTATGATGATGGTGTCAAATATAGCTAGCAATTAGTGATAATTAATAGGTACTTGAAGTAAATTAAAAAAAATCGCTCTAGAAAGAAAATTAATTGAGTGAATGTTTCAATACAATCAAAGTGTTTTTATAGCATTGTAAGACAAATGCTTCCATTAAGTAGAATCTGTGTATAAAATGACTTTGACTTGACTTACACATTTAATTTCTGAAATAACTTAGAAAAGTAATTAAACATTCCAAATGCCTAAAGCAACACCGGAGGAGTGAGGACTTTGGTTTGTATCCCACATTGAATGGTGAACCTGTCTTTTTTCTTTGGTATGTGACATCAAATATTGAGTAATCAATTGAGTACAATTTTTATTTATTTATCAAATTTAAAACACTTTGTAAACATTAATGTTCTGTAAAATACATCATTAGAATTTTCAAATGAACAAATAGAGAATGCAGAATATACACGGTGCCCATGAGGAAGGGGAATAATTTAAAAAGCATATTCCTGGGTCGCGTTTTATAAAGTTACAATTTTGCTGTTTGCCTCTCTTTCTAGCCAATATGTGCGTACGTTAGAGAGGCAAACAGCGAAATTGTAAATTGTAACTTTATAAAATGCGACCCTGATCCTATTTTAAGGCTTTTGGATTTCGCCTAGTTTCAGAATATACCAATTGAAAAATATATATTTCTTATTGTTACTCAGTAGGTACAAAAGGCTTTTTTACCGGCGTTGATGCCATTATGGAGAATAGTCTCACTATCCTCATTGATAGATGTGAAAATGTGAGAAATAACACCTTACAAAATGAGATGTAGAAAAAAAACTTGAAACTCATTTTAATTTACTTTTATTTTTAAAGAAAAGCCGTGTGGCAGTAAGAATACATTTGTCACCACCCCAACTCCTCCTGCGGGTGTCGTAAGAGTCGACTAAGGGATTGAAGTGACACTGACCATTCTTTTATTTGATTGATGACGGGCAGCAGCGTTATCATAGTGGGCACATTACTGCGATCGCCAATCCGCTTGCCCAGCGTGGCGATTATGGGCATTTACCTCCTAATAGTTAATAGGAGAGGCCTACCTCCAGCAGTGGACTATCATAGGCTGATGATGATAATGATGAAAGTACATTCAAAAATTAAAAAAAAGACAAAATATTTTCTGCGCCGAAATTTTCTCATCTATATTTATTATTTTTTCTTTATTTTGGCCTCAGAAATGCGTGATTAAATTTATTCCGTTTCCTCATGGGCACCTTGCATTTTCCTAGAAATCCATTATCTACTTAAATAATGGATATTAATTAAATAATGAAGTATCCACTTATTCACCTGTTAATTCTGCAATGTGAATACTGTCTCTGAATTCCTAATTAATGCATTAACTAATCCTATTACCTATTTATGTAGGTATATAAAACCGGCCAGAGCATGGGCCACGCTAAATTTTGGATTCCATAGTTGCTTTCCATACTTCACAGACCAACCCGTATAGACGGCACTTATAAGACGCCTCGTGCCCGCCGACTGGATGTCTTTTTCAACTTATATAAGACGCGTTCGCCGATCAGGCTATCAGTACCATTCAATTTTTCGACCCGTACGTACCCCCATAATTGAAAAATATTGTGATTCGACACCAATCATGGCGAATTGCTGTGCTAAGTGGTGTGGGCAAAATTCGATTAACTTGAACTATAAAAAAGATGGATTAACATTCCACAGGTATGTGGATTTCATTGATACACGTTCGGTTGAACAACGTCCATAGACGTCGAAGATTGTATGTTAACAATCTTCGATTAAATTAGTTCGTTTGTAAAGAATTTGTTGAAGGGGATTTTCTGTACCTAATACTTTTACGAAACTACATCATAAAAGGTTGTAAAAGCCTGTTAATTTTTTTATCAAGTTTACTACACGTTCAAATGCTAAGCTCTGATCTTGGAAAACAAGATAGGCTATAAATAAATATTCTTGAGTTTAATGCATTATTTCAGAAAAAAAATCCCAGTTTTTACCTCTGTTGACAATCTGTTGGTAACAGGTGAGAATAAATCCACAGGGTAGTATATTAGGTTGCTTACTGTTCCTTCTGTATATTAATGACTTGCCTAGCGTCATTGATTAGCCCAGTGTTTTATTTGCAGATGATTATGTCAGTAATTTTTCCATGTACTACCGAAAGTAATCTACAGTCTAACCTTAAACAAATCATAACCAAACTAGACATCTGGCTAAAATTACATAATTTAGAAATCAACTTCAACAAAACTAAAATCATGCAATTCCGACCCCACCAAAGACAACCTTTAAATATAGAATTCTTGTACAATAATACTAAACTTGAACCAACTGATTCATTTTCGCTGTTAGGATTAATCATAGACACAAATATAAATTGGAAAGACCATATACAGACAGTAAGCAGTAAACTCTCAAGATTCACTTATGCTTTATTTGAATTAAAAAATCAACAGATTGAAAAACATCTATAGGTATCCGCCTATTATGCATATGCTCACTCTCTACTCCGCTATGGTATATTACTTTGGGGAAACAGTACAAACGCCAATAACCTATATATTTTACAAAAAAAATGTATCCGTATTTTGGCAAATATAAAACCGAGGGAAAGTTGCCGTAATTATTTTAAAGAACTCGGAATATTAACTCTCACCAGCTTATATATTTTGGAAGCATGCACATTTGTAAATTCCCATAGCTCTTTTTTCTCGCAAGCCAAAGACCGCCATACAAAAACGTTAAATTTACGCCAAAACACCAAGTTATCAATACCTACATCTAACCTAGCAATTTTCCACTCCGGACTTAAAATTTTCAATAAGATCCCACAATCCATCAAAAATTTACAAAACCCAGTATCGTTTAAGAAAACACTTAGTAAATATCTAATGGACAGATCTTTCTACACACTGCAAGAGTTTTTTGGTGATATTTAACTGTAGACTTCATTAGCCATTTACATTGTAAATTTATTTTTTGCATTGTCAAACAATGTATATTAATTACCTATAAGATTGCTGTGCCCTTGCAGGGTCCATATACATGTGAAATGTAATATGTGTGCAATAAATTATTTGATTTGATTTGATACCTACGTTACCTACGTAACCCATAAACGGATAGTCATCAACTCATCATTTAAATGATGGTATCCCTACTCTTATGCTTAAAGATATATGCTTATTTTTCAGGCAGAAAGGGGAAGACCCTCGCTCCGAGTCGTTTCTGGTGCAAAAGCTCTCTATTGTTATACAACGCGGCAACGCTGCTAGCGTTATGGGCACTTTTGCACCAGGAATGACAGTAGGGGTAGGGGGAAACGATTAAAATGTATTTTTATTTTTTATTTAATTGTGTGTTTTCGTGTAGTACCTATGTAACATCTTTATTAATGTGATAAATAAACGGGATTTTTTTAGTAGTAAATAAATACCTATACGAGTATGTTTAATGTGATACAAATTAATCTAAAATATCAAACCTGAATGTGACTGGAAGGACACATTAAAGTAACATAGCAAGCATTTTTTAAATAAACAAGTTTGATAAATTATTTTGTACAGTCATAGGCAAAATAAGTTTTATACACTGTATATAAAAATGCTCAAAAATATTTCACAATCCCAATGCACTTTAATCTATGTAATAAAAACGTCGTAACATATTTATTTATTCTGTTTAATTATTCTGCACCAAATGTAAGTTTTCTGTTTGACCCAATGGTTGACTGGTAGAAAATGCCTTAAGGCGTTAAGTCCGCCATTTGTACTTTTATTTTTTTGTAACTTTGCAATAAAGGTTAAATAAATAAATAAAATATGTATTTGGCACTTGACTATTGCTATTTGCGATAACGCACCGTATCTCGTTTTGTGGTGAGCTTTGATAAATTTATCAACACAGTTCACGATCCTTATGGTAAAATTGCCATAAGCATGATAATATTTGCAAATACGTCACTTATATACATCAACTGACCATGACAAGGCACGTATTTGGTATAAACTTATCAGTTATCACTTAAAATACTCGTAATAGGATACGATACCATGTAATGTAGCTATTGAAATACCTAGTTTTTGAAAGAAACTTAATAATTATTCGTATAATTATTAAGATTGATGCTAAACGACTACTAGCCACGTATGTATAAAAATATACTTACCTATGTATTGGCGATTAATTGGATTACCATACTTAAAATATTTGTGGATTATGTAAGCTCTATTTCTACATAAAAATGTGTTAAATGTATTGGAACGGTAATTTTATACACAAATCTAACATAAATATAAACATTTTTTTAAAATTCATCTAGGCGAAATTACGAATAGAAAATATGTGTCTTAATATGCGCAATGAGTTAATAATTAGGTAATAAAATAAATAATGCACATTAGGTTTTTTGGATGGAAATCGAACCACTATAAATGCAGGAGTACTCTCTTAAAAATCGCCAGCAAGCTCAATTCTCCATATAAACGTAACTAATGTAATAAATAAATAACGTTGCTTATTATATCACACTTAGTATTACTTGTATTGTCATTAATGTCATGATGTTTTGTAAAAAATACAATGAGATAAGATATGGCTAAAATTAGCTCCGTGTCATAAATGCTTTTCGAAAATTAGTGACGCAGTCAATGTGTTAGCATAATACGGACGAAATAGTATACAGGTGTAAACCACTAATTGGAGTTCGAGGCCAAAGAATCTACGAAAATATTGCCACAACAATGAAATGTTCATACAATAGTAAATCCTTATTTTCTAAAAACACGTTGAGATATCTTATTTATTGGTAATTTTAATTCTTTAATTTATAGAAACAATATTATTTACTTTTTTCACGTAAATATAAGATATTTTAATAAAAACGGAATTATCCGCAATTATTAGTAACAAAGTTGGTATTGCGCTGGTATCACCTCAGGTGTTAATAACATTTGGTACCTACAGCAATTTAACTACACATAAATTAAAACCCTATTTCTGCATATGTTTAGAAAATTGCAGAATAATACATTGTAGCGTGCTTTATGTTCACATTTCGTATTCGTAAAATTCCTTTGACCTACAAATTTCTTTGGCAGTGCTACCTATAGTTCTCCATTTAAATTATCATAGAGATCTAAAGTTTTGTTTTCTTCCGTAGGTTGTTAACAAGGTGACCCACTTGGTTCAGCCATGTTTAGCTTCGCTATACACCCCATCATCAATAAATTAAATAAACTGGGTGAAATGTTATAAATACTGTCTTAATAAATATACTGTCGTTTGCGTTCACTGGTAATTTTAAGTTCTTTACAAGAAAATGTTGTCATATCCATGTTAGTTAAGAGAAAAGAAAAGTCTTTAGGTATGTACATGTTTTTAAGAAAATCCTAGTTGTGACAGCCATATTAAACAGAAACGCGTAAAATCATTACAGGTAACATTTTAGGTATATAATGTTTTTATTAGGAATTATGTTAAATAAATAAATTAAATAACAAAAAGGTTGTGGATACCTGAAGACTTTATTTGACAATGACATAAGAGACTTTGACAGATTTGACAATAACCCATCTGTCGTAGTTTCGTTGGCCTCGAACTCCAATTACTGGTATAGTGAGAAATGACTTGCCTTCGGAAACGTTCGTAAACACATGCTGTTTCAGGCAGTGTCACCGAGTCTGACTGAAGTAGCATGACAGCTATTACTGTCAGTCTCAGTGAGATAGACTGAAACAGCATGACGTTGACGAACGTTTCCGAAGGCAAGTCATTTCTCACTACATCTGTATTATGTATTGTATTATGCGCATTGCAAATTTATTTATTTGGTTTGATGTGACATCTGGCATGTAACCCCACATATTACAATGTAAGTTGGGTCTTGCTTAGACAGCCGGAGCCGTGCTTATCTATTTCCATTTGTTAAGCTATTGGATGGTATAATTATATTGGTCTTGCTTAGACAGCCGGAGCCGTGCTTATCTATTTCCATTTGTTAAGCTATTGGATGGTATAATTATATTGGTCTTGCTTAGACAGCCGGAGCCGTGCTTATCTATTTCCATTTGTTAAGCTATTGGATGGTATAATTATATTGGTCTTGCTTAGACAGCCGGAGCCGTGCTTATCTATTTCCATTTGTTAAGCTATTGGATGGTATAAATATATTTTTCAGTAGTTCGCGCGTTCAATATCAAGGTTACTACTGGCAGTGACTAACCTAACATTATGTAATTGTTATTTAAATGATAACATCCGTAATCTCCACTTTAAAGAGCAGATGTCTTTGATATCTCAGGGCTATTGTACCAACAATAACATAAAAATGACTGACAAAAATATTGAAAAAAAACAAGATATTAAAGTATAGTACTTCGTTTGTTATCATACTTATTATGAAAGTATTTATTAAACCGATTATTCAATTCCATATTTGGGAAATAGTTGTACTGTAGGACCGGACAGACAGTTAATAATCACCAAATTAAAAAACCGACTTCAACCGATTTCTCAAAGATCCCCGATCTGTTTCCATCATTGGTTTCCTCAAATTCTACTTTCTGAATGCAAATTCTTGTAAATGAATGAAAATTACCAAAAGCGCCATACATGTACCTATAACATTTGAAGAGATCCCTCGTTTTCTCCAGGATCCCATCATCAGACCCCAACTTGGTGCCAATGGGACCATCTCGGGGTAGTACACGTTCGATCACAAAAAGAAATTTTAGAATCGGTTCACTATTCTCGGAGATATCAGGTAACATACATACAAAAAAAAAATAAAATAAAAAAATAAATAAAAAAAAAATTCAGTCGAATTGAGAACCTCCTCCTTTTTTTGAAGTCGGTTAAAAAACGTACAACGAAGTAATGCTGTAAATCAGTGCATGGCATAAAGAACTTGATAACTCAAGATGAAAGGTGGAAGAAATTTGGACTTTAATGCGTTATAAATTAAATTCCCTTTCTTTTACCAAAATATATCGAGTTATCAGGTTCTTCACGCCATGCACCGAAATAAAGGATTTTCTTTTGAAACAATATACATTCTCCTACTTCAACCCATTGTTATAAATGTATGTAAATATTGTCTTATTATTTGTTACAGAACAAGCACAATGTCGAAAATCAAGGCTGGACCCGTCGTCGACATCCTTGGTGATGAAATGACCAGAATCATCTGGGACCTCATCAAGGACAAGCTAATTTTGCCTTTCCTGGACATTGAGCTGCATACCTATGACTTGGGTATGGAATACCGTGATAAGACTGATGATCAGGTCACAATCGATTGCGCCAACGCAATCAAGAAGTACAATGTTGGCATCAAGTGCGCTACCATCACTCCCGATGAGAAGAGAGTAGAAGAGTTCAAGCTCAAGAAAATGTGGAAGAGCCCCAACGGCACAATCCGTAATATCCTCGGAGGTACCGTCTTCAGGGAAGCTATTATTTGCAAGAACATTCCTCGCCTCGTCACTGGCTGGGAGAAACCCATTATCATTGGTCGTCACGCTCACGCCGACCAATATAAAGCCACCGACTTCGTTGTTCCCGGCGAGGGCAAACTCGAACTTATCTGGACTCCTCCCTCTGGAGAGCCCATTAAGCACGTGGTAAATGAGTACAAGGGTGCTGGAGTTGCCCTTGCTATGTACAACACTGATGAGTCTATTATCGACTTTGCGCATTCCTCGTTCAAATTCGCTTTGGACAGGAAGTACCCTCTGTACTTGAGCACCAAGAACACCATTCTCAAGAAGTACGATGGCCGCTTCAAGGACATCTTCCAAGATATCTATGACAAGGAATACAAGGCTCAATTTGAAGCAGCTGGCATCTGGTACGAACACAGGCTGATCGACGATATGGTCGCCTATGCTATGAAATCTGAAGGAGGCTTTGTGTGGGCCTGCAAAAATTACGACGGTGACGTTCAGTCCGACTCTGTAGCTCAGGGTTACGGATCTCTGGGTCTCATGACCTCCGTGCTTATCTGCCCGGATGGAAAAACTGTAGAGGCTGAAGCCGCTCACGGAACAGTGACCAGACACTACCGCTTCTACCAGCAAGGAAAGGAGACATCGACCAATCCTATTGCTTCCATCTTTGCATGGACGAGAGGCCTATTGCATCGCGCTAAGTTAGACAATAACGCTGAGCTTAAGAACTTCGCTGAGACCCTTGAGGCCGTGTGTATCGAAACCATCGAGGGAGGCGTCATGACTAAAGATCTTGCTATTTGCATCAAGGGCATGAATAATGTTAAACGGTCAGACTACTACGAAACGTTTGAGTTCATGAACAAACTGGCCGAAAACTTGAAGCAACGCTTGGGCAAGTGACTACCTGAAGCGAAACTCTAGATTAAGAGTTTTTTTACTATTCTGTCTCAAAGTGGGATAAAGGGTACCTATTTATACAAAACACTGAATTTATATGCTTTTATTTATTTAGTCGTATTAATATTTTCTTATTTTAATAAATGTATTTGATTTGTTTAATGTGTTATCATATTTTTATTATATGCACCAATTCCAATACTGACCGAAAAAGAATTGACTAAACAAATGCTAATGTCTAATGTAACTGTCTACCTATACCATTCGCCAGTAGAATCAGAAAAAAGTAAACAAATATGGCTGACTTTCAATATCATTATAGAATAATTCGATAGATAGAATCGATGTAGATATTTAGATAGAATCGTTGTCACATATCGTGGAACACTTTCGTAGATATATCTTTACGTTAGTACTAAAAAATTACAATAATATTTAAGTCAAAAATATATGCGAAATCATGGTTAAAGGTATTAAGTTTGTGATAAGAAAATTGTGGTCTTCCAAGTTTTTAAGCCCGTAGAAATCTAATCTGCAATTTATTTTATTACCGTCAACTGCCGCAACTTTGCCAACCTGCTACAATTTTGCCCATTTTACAAAAACCTACTTTTCTACCAAACTGTTACATATTATTTTCTTCTATAAATAGTAAAATTTGTGGAATTTATCTGGCAACCCATTTCAACATATTTTTTCCTGGCAACACAGGTACTTTTAAACACAGTCGGTGCGAGGGGCCGCACATAGTGTGCCACTAAGAGGGATAGACATAGTCACTTACTACTAAGAAGATACTTGTGTGTGTGGCACTTAGGGTCTCACCAAACCAATCGACGCGGAGTCGGCTTTCGCCGAATGTTTTACACCACACTATTCGCATTTAGCCGATCGACCGTCTCCGCGGTTGAACACCTGCGTTGAGCAGTCTCATCCTCCTTGCGGCCGTAGAAACGCTCGATCGGCTGCGATTTGCTACCGAAACAGTTGTAAAGCGGCGGTCGGCTCTCCCGTGCTCCGTCCAGCCGTCGAGACGTCAGACAGCACGCGTACAGCCGCTGAGTCCGACGAACAGTTAGATAGGACAGCGGGTGATCGGCAATCGTAAATCTCATTTTTGGAGACTAGTTGTTAGTAACTAGTTTGAAATTGAACAGACGTGTATGATTACGACAGTATTACTTCGTGTTGTCAGATCTTAATGCAGATTTTAATGTGGGTAATAATTCAAATGAATAAATACAAACGCATCAGTAGCTACTTCGGCCGTCATCGGCTCTTTTCGGCCGTCGTCAGCTATGTTCGGCCGTCGAAGACGCTGAACGGCTTCCGCCAGCTCCGACCGGTCCTTATCGTAGGTACTCGGCCGTGATCGGAGCCGTTCAACTCTTTCCGGCACCGTACGGCGGTATTAGGAGATTTACGAAAGCGAACGTGTGCGTTAGGCTGCAAACAGGGTCGTACGAATGCGAACAGCTTTACGGCAAAACGCCGTTTTCCCGTCGAAAGACGTCGTTTCGCGTGGGCCGAGCCGATTTACGATGTCCTCGCTCTTATTGCGTTGACATAAAGCTTTTTCCGTACGCGATTAGCCGAAAAGGCGTCGACTAGTTTGGTGAGACCCTTAGTGACGTATTCAACGCATTTGTCTGGCACTTACATTTAGCATCTAATGCACACACACACAAAAAATAGTGGCACAGTGATAAGGACGGACGATTATCGTTCCTTTTCACTTCCACTAGTAAAAAGTTTCATAAGACCATCCCTTTCGTTCTTGCTATTATTATAACGTTGTCAAATCCATATTAATCCTACATTCATGAGTCGGTGTCAACGCTAAAAAAGCAACCACGTCTTTTTTCGATGTGTTCAAAACTTAAGTGCGAAAATATCTGTTATAGCCACTTGTGCTCTTTGTGATGCTTTATGTAGTTTTTCATGCAAGTATACTCTTTTAAGGCCAGAATAACGACGGGCAATGTTGGGAAAGGTTTCTTAGAATGTACATGTCCCAAAATTGCCTGGTCTAGGGTTGTCACTATCAAGTAGTTATGTACCGTAATAAAAAAATATATGAATAAAAAAATAGTTTTATTAATTAAGTCTTTAGCGACTATTAACTATTTGTTATTTCAACCCTTACAATACTGAAAATTAGCAAATTAATAAAAGAAATGCAATTTTTTAAATTTGTAAAATTATTGGTGTCTATTTTGTTTGGCACAACCCTAGCTACGCTTGGGACAATGTATGGAAATGCTGTCGAACACGTCACAACTATGCCTATGTCGTATAAAAAATACTTGCGTAGTATTTAGTGTATTCTACTGACACCTTGGCCTAGATATGACTGCTATAATATTAAAAAGGGTTTCCATTTTTAATTTCTCCATATATTACCACAGATAATCCACTAGGCAAAGTTGAAGCTTTTGGCTACAACTTTGACTGTAACTTTAAATGTTTCTAGAAGCTAAACTATTAGTATTTGGCATACTTTGAACCCTGATACTAATGTATTTTGAACTAGATTAGCTTAGCAATGTAAGAAAAAGTACAGATAACACATACTTTAAGAGTTACTTGAAAAAAACATGAATTTCCGTGCAAAGTTGTAGCAGTTGACGGTAACACGTTCACTGTACTCTCCATGTTCCACATACATTTAGAATCATGTCTAGCCTCTATTACAAAATCGAGCATGTCACATTAGGTTTTAGTAGTAGTTGTACTTATGATACAAGTGTGAAAAGTAGGCTTTTTTCAGGACAAGTGTCGGTGAATCGAAGCGAGTGTTTTAAATCCGACAAGAGTTAGAAAAAAGCCTACATTTTAACATGTGTATCATACTACATTTTACAATGCATTATGCGAGGTAAACCAGACTAGGTACTAATGGTACTATGAAGAAAAGTACTATGAAATTCATTCCTGCTCACGTGAGAAAAGTATCACTTTCTGTACATAAATTTATCTACCCTTAAAAATACCACTTTGTGAGCATATAAAGCATAGCATAGCATTGTCAAAAGCTTTATTTAATCGAAGGTACTGGAACTTATTTATGTAGGAAAATAAAGAAAAAACATTCCAAGCCCGTATCCAATAGAGGTGTTGCGTAGAGTCAAGCTATATGCAACAATAGCCTATTACAGCAAAAAATTGACCAACCCGAGAATCGACCACGGGAGTAAATGCATTACAAGTTAAACAATGTGGGCTGCTGTACCTTATTTCATTATAGTCAATATGTACAGTCAACAAGAATGTAGTCTACCACTTTTCGACTTTATTACCACTGAATAGTCTTTCGACCAAACCACATTTTTTGTTGACGGTACCAAAATGGAATTCAAACAAAACGTTTTCGCCTATTCGTCTGAATAATCACACGCACCAATTACTAATAAAATTATTAAATGTTACGTTCGTTTCATAGTAAGTATGTAAAGTACGTGAATTCTTTATTGTAAGTTACAGTCGCGTTCAAAATTGCATGGACAGTTTATGAATGAATTCATTCATAAATCGTCCATGCCATTCTGAACGCCACGTACCTACAGAAACCACAGATAAAAACATACAATTATAACAATTTGGACTCTTACAAAGGCGAACTTATCCATGTAAGGGGTCTCTTCCGGTTAATCTTTGAGCAAATGAGATGACTAGGTATAGTAGGTACTTACCTACAGGAACTAAGAGAGACCAGTTTTTGTAGTTCTTTGACTTCAAAGAGACCAGTATCATCTAGCAATAGGTAATATTTTATTTCAATGAATAGGGTTAAAGGTTTGGGTAGGAAATCTTAAGTGGTTAGAACCAAAACATTTTTTTACATTTTAGTTCCATTGGAGTTTTTGATGGCGGTTTTATTTTTATTTTCGTGCTACGCATCACTTTCGCACTTGCTTGCTAGAAAGTGACGGCAACGACGACAAACGATTAGACGCGTTACTATCATATCTAAGCCTACTGATCTAGGTTTTCTATTCCATCGACCAAAATGAAAAAAAAAACACACCACTAGATATTCGTATAACATGTCCTATAAGTTTATAACCTCTCATTCCGTGGCTTTGACACGGGCGACCGCAAGCACGTTATCATTAGGGTAAGACGTCCGGTGTAGATTCACGACACACGGAACTCGTCACCAATATAAACAGACCTTGACGACCGTAGCAGCTACATCCATTCACGATCGAGATTTATTTGGTTGCATGGAAGCTACGTGCTGTGAAAGCATTGTTAAAGAGCTCGGTTAACACATCCTCAACGCTAACGCCCCGATTATAAATTGCATACGATGACCATCACTATTAAGTTCTTGGCTGAAGCTGTCAGGCCAGGAGGGAAGTTTTTTCGAATTCTTAGTTCTAGGGTCAAAGATTCTTATAAAAAAGATTTTAGGAACTTATTCTTCGAGAATTAGAGTTGGGTACGTTAGGAACTACACACTGGTTAATTTAAGTAATAAACTTCATTTTAATGTGTGATTGTTGTATTAAGTTCGTATTAAGTTGTATGTATTAAGTTGCATTAAGTTCGGTATAACTTGCTTGTGACTTAGAGGTAAACTATATGGCAATATTTATATCTATATTTTGATTATGTTCAACAGCGCAATCGATGTTTTTGGTTATATACTTAACTACGTTTTATAAGGTCGTCGCTTTTTTCGTTTTTCGTAACGTTTGAAATAGGTGGGTGGTACTTAAATGTGAGTTCAAGTTTACGATAAATTAACTAGAATTAGGAAGTACTATTACTGTAAGGAAACCATAATTTATCGTAACTAGTCAAGTGATTGATAATTTGCAGTCCTTCGAGCCGGTGGCAAGAATGCCGGTTGTAAGAAATAACTTACTCATTCTGAGTTTTTACGTGTACTTAGGTAAGTTATGTCCAGCCGACGACACGGATATAGGGGAGAATGGGTAGGTTTCGTACAGCGGGAGCATTCGTACAGTGGTCATATCTCCGCTATCCGACACGCGAACATGTTAATATTTTTATGTATAACGGCCATTAATATGCATAATTCACCACCGAGGAGGGATGGAGATATGGCAGCTAGATTCATCAAAAAAATAACGTGTTTTTGACACCTCAAAGTAATTATAAGAGTCATTTTTAATTGCATTTATTTCAGAAAGCTTTGCTCAGTTACAAACGTAATTAAAAATACTTCATAAGCTAATCTTTGAACTACGTATGAAATGGTTTATTTTATGATTAGGATACCGGTTATTTTTATTTTATAATTTTAACTTTTTCATGTTTGGTTATATGAAAAAATATTTGTGAATAAATACAGACTGTTGAAAATAAGACTACCACTGTGGTAAGAAATACTATGTACGAGGTAGGCACCCCACGCATGGGGCGCTTTCGTACAATTTTCATTTTTTGAGAAAAACTATCTGACGTTTTTACCTTACTTTGTATTAGCTCTAAGCCGAACTATTATTAAAGCCAGATAATATAGCCACTAAGCAGCATTGATTTCATTTAAAAATTACTTGTCCTTTTTTTCTACGAGGCATAGAGTAAAAAGTGTACGGATCCTCCCCACTTTCCCCTATTATGTATTTATTCACTTTTACACCGTATTAATTCAATAAGGTGTAAATATGGAAACATAATTGAATTAAAATTATTGTGAGACATATAACGATTTTAATTATAATGAAACGCACTATGCGCGACATGTTTTGAAGAGCATAGCCTAGCCTATCTATTGTCAAGCACTGAGTCCGCCGCTATAGGCACTGGTCTCACCGCGAGCTACTAAGCTATGAACTATAGGCTATAAACACGAACAAAAGATATGCACTCCCGTGGGCGAGTATCGCCGTGTCTTTTTTATTTACACGGGAGTGCGTATCTTTTGTTCGTGTTCATAGCCGATAGTTCATAGCTTAGTAGCTTGCGGTGAGACCAGTGCTTTACGACAACTGCGCGACACGAACTGACGTTGTTAACGTACGTTTAAATAGGTGAGTTTGATCGTTTAATTCTGTTTTAGTGAACCCATCTCTTTTGTAGTCGACTGTCCGTCCAGGTTGTATGACTTCGTATTAGAATGATCAAATCGTACGCAAACAAACTTTAATAAGTACCTATTTACTTACTACGCACTGTAAGGAAATCGTAAAAACGTAATGCTAATTTGTTTGCGTGATTAATAATTTATGGTCCTTCGAACCGGATGACAAGAACTCTGTAGCTCGGCTTACTTAGTACATAGTTAGTTAATTTCAATTGTGTTTTAAATATCAGGCGGGTACCTAAGCGGCGTCGAAAGTGTTAATGTACCTAGATATATATGTAGCGATAAACTCATAAAAATATACAAATAACAACTAACTTAAAATAGCTTGATTGAAATTGAATACAAACAAAAATCAAATCTCACCAAATAGATCTATCTATCCACTATCCACATTATGTTTTTTTGTATAAATCGAACGATTCCCTGTAGAGGCGAGTCAGCAAATAACTTTTCTTAGTGAATTACCGGAGGCGGTTGGCGGTTTCCCCTACACGGTCATCGAGACCCAGTAAGCCGTAACAATGGCTTGATTTGATAGTTTCTTAGAGCCTTTCTCGTTTGGGGAGCGAAGCGGCCCTCCCGCCGTTCTCCCTCCGAGAGGGCCATTCAGTGTGAGTTCGCGAAGCTCTGCGTGCTTGCTGCTTCAGTTTGGCGGGCTTCGCGTCAGTCAACAGTCGTGCGGAACCGACAACCTAGCGTATACGCTTGGCGGGAACCTACTCGTCGCAACTCGATACCCACCCCAAAGTTTATGTGCGCGTGAAACATGTCCATAAAATCAGACTTTTTGATGCTTTTACGATGGTTCATCGTAATAAATATTACTGTGGTAAGCATTTGTGTTTTTATATGTACTTAAGGAAATTGTAGTTACGTACTTTATAGATTTATGATAATTGTCCATAAATAAAATAAATACTCAGCCAATAATAATATTTACTAGAACAGTTGACCTAGGGTTTAAAATTTCGCAAACAAATAGTTTTTATTAACATATTATTTTTACCTATTTGATGTAGGTACCTAAGTACCACCTTTGAGGTGACATATAGAGTCTCGTGATATTTCTACATTTCTCCCTTGAAAAATAGTTATCATAGGTAAGTTGTTGTAGTTTCGCTTAGTGAAAATTATATATTTTACGGTCATAAAGTAAATATCGTTACAAGAACCACATTAAACAAGTCACAAGCATTGCTACCCTATGCCTATTTTTTCAGTGTTGAAACAAATGTTTTCGTTACTTTGTCTATCCATGACCGTTAGTTTCAGGTAAGGCAATAATATATGAAGACGGTGCCAAAAAAAAGTAGTAACTATTATTTTTGTGCGTTGAATTTTATAGTGCAGTAGCCATTGCCACGAGATCGCAAGTAACGTTTACGTTAATGTTTACTCCATACGTAAAATGAAACTGCTATCAATCCGGGGTGCTTAGACAAGTTGCCAATCGCTAACGCTCAATCGTCAATGGTAAGCGAAAGGTGGCTAACTCTCGTTGTCGCACTAATATAAAATAGTGACAGAGAGGGAAAACTACGATACGCTACTAAGCGTTAGCGATAGGTAGGCACCTTGGCTAAGCATCCAACACTGATATACAGGGTGTAATCGTTAAGTGTTGCCAGGCCATAATTCCGTAAATATAGCAGATACCAGAAAACTTCTAACTGATATCGAAAGTACGTTACCCAACAAGTAAAATTACATTAATATTCTTTTTGAAATAAAAGCAGAAATATCTCAAATATTAACTTCATACCCTTCCATACATTTAGTACGTAACCGTTCATTCAAAGACTATTTTAACACGAATATTTTTTTATTTAAGATTAAATTTTACATTAAATATTTCATAAACGGTAATCTTATTATTTTATTACAATGTATTCGTAGAAATAATGAATCTCTAACAGTTTTATCTGTTATGACACCCGACATTTTTTAAGGCTAGTCGTCATACTAAATGTATGGGAGCGTTTTAACTTAGTATTTTTAATATTACTCCATCTATTTAGAAAAAGTTATTAATGCAATTTTACTCGTTGGATAACGCACTTTCGATATCAGTTGGAAGTTTTCTGATATCTGTTATATTTACGGAATTATGGCCTGGCCACACTTAACGATTACACCCTGTATAGGAGCAAGCATGACGGACTAATAGTCATCAATTAAACGCTAACGTAAATACTTGCCAACTCATAGTACAGTCAAGTGCAAAAATAAATATTGAAAGAATCCGCTCATAATTATGTTACGACGTTCTTATTACACAGAATTAGAGTGCATTGGGACATCTTTTTGAACATTTTTGTGTACACCTTATTTTGTCTTTACGTATAACTGTACTACGACTACATATCGCAACCCGTAAACATTGGAAGAACTGTCTCAATATTTGTCATGTTATTTTTTAAAATTAATTTTATGGTTTGTTGTAATTGTTGTTGTTGTTGTATTCTGGCCATTTTTTCCCAACGATGGCCCAGTAGTTGTTGGGGACTTCACATACACCCTTGAATTTCTTCGTAGGTGTATGCAGGTTTCCTCGCGATGTTTTCCTTCACCGTAAAGCACTTGTGAATATCAAATGATATTTCGTACATAAGTTTTTGAAAAACTCATTGGTACGAGTCGGGGATCGAACCCACGACCGCTGCGGAATAGCTGTGCTTTTTACCACTCGACCACAAACGCTTTATGGTTTATAAATTTTATTAATGGTTTATGAATTAAAAAGATTAATTATGTTAATTCAACATTTTCTTTATATTGATAAAAAACTTTTCTTCTACTTATACTGTTGTACTTATGAACATTTTAGTAGCTAACTATTAATAGTTAGTTACATACCTACAGTTAAAAATAATTATATAAATTCTATCTTGTAGTGTGTCAATAAAGATTTTTACATAGATAAGATTAAGTACTTACACTATTAACCTTTTAAGTTTATTACTGAAGCCGATTAAATTATTTAATTAAGAGACAAGTTGGTTAACTCACTACCTAAGTATTCATTTTTAATAACCTACCACAATCCGCAGTACCTACTTAATTTCTCAATTATATTAAATAATAAATGTATCTACGCTTTTTAATACCGGTAGCTCGGCGGTATTTTAACCACTATTATAATTCTTATCTCGACATCTGGACACACATAAGTCCATTACAAGTTACGATAACTAACTGTAATGGTTGCAACACCGTGTGTGCTTGCACTTGCGCGTTGCGGTTCAAATTGAGTCTAAATCGCTCTTTAAAAGTTTCGTCTCGTAGCTACCGGCACATTCAGTCAGAGTGCCGTGACGATAAAAGGTAGGTACTTTAAAGGCAATCAATTTGATTCCTAAGCCATTATATCTCATCGCAATAGAAAATACATTATTTAGGATAAGTAAAATCAAGCGGGACATGGTGAGGACGCAATAATAATATCTCCTCTCAAAAATGAATTAAAAATGTTCTAAATAAAAATCGTTGATTTGACAGACAGACAGGCTCCGTAAGAGCTATTTCCGTCAGGTTGGAAAAATGTGAATGCAGCTACTTTTGTAAAGTCTACTGCTAAACCGTGCTGCCGTTCCGGGTTTGAGAATCAGTGGAATCACTTAGCGAGCGAAATTGCTCGACATTTTATATTCCGATCTGTCTCGAGGATTCCCATCTGAAACACTCACCGCCAAAGCGCAACGCGTCTTCATGCCGACGTCAAAATTATCAGATTTGGAACGCTGACCGTTGGCATCACGGACGACGGCAGGGTCAAGTATTCACCACCAACTAGAACGCCGTAGTCCACGGTCATGTCGTATGTCGTGCTTTCGATAAGTTATCGTCTCACCGACAAAGCACTGACAAGGCTCTACCACGACACACGGCAGAGAACCGCTAGCCTGCCATATCAATTACTAGAGCCGCTCGGGTGCACCCAATTACGGGCTCTGGTTCACATGATTCCTATTCATCAGCGTCTGGAGATTGCTTGCAGATTAAAAATCGATTTAGCACTCGGTGCAGTAAAGCTTGGATAACTAACGCGATTAGGGATTATTGATAAAGCTCCTGGAGGACGAGATGTGCCTGGTACTTTTTCCAAGTGTTTTCCGATACCTACTGGGTCGCGTTTTATAAAGTTAGAATTTTGCTATTTGATTCTTATTCTAGCCAATATGTGTGTGCGTTAGAGAGGCAAACAGCGAAATTGTAAATTATAACTTTATAAAACGCGACCCTGATGTCACAAATGGGTAAACCATAGTTGCGTTTACCAC
>JALPQI010006888.1:0-50641 GCA_025490895.1 Thaumatotibia leucotreta
AAAGCTATCATAAACAATTCATACATAGTATTAATAAAAATTGCATAATGTCATATTGAGTAAAATCAATCATTCTTACTTGTTACTGGAACACAATGCAACAGGATTGACCAATAAATTAGATTCTGCAGTCTTGGCGGAGTTCAATATAAGAGTTCTTGCCGCACCCGTGAAGTAACGCACAAATTTAGTGGAACGTAAAAGCGACGACATGTTGATGTCGTGCTTTCTATTTTAAATTCACTATTTTAGTAAAAACAACCTAAAATCAGGTGTTATAATACTATGTGAGGTTTTTAATGCGATAATGTCGGCTCTCGCCTCTCAGCTCAGAATTTCCACATTAAAAGGATTTTGAGGTTATCTTGTTATGTCATCTGTCATTTTCAGTTTACTGAAGTTGTTTGAGTTAATATAAAAAACGTGGCTTCAATTTCTATCCCATAAAAACAATTTCTGTGGTCATCCCATCTATTGAAACAAAATGAAGCACAATAAAGCACAAAGCACAAAACGTCGTTATAAAGATTCAATAATAATATTAATAACTGATGGCACTGGAAATAGTGTTTTTAAATATTTATAAACTCGCTCCTCTCGCTAGTACAGGAAGAGCGACTGAACGAGTGAATGATAGGTATGAATGAATGAGAGCAAACTTATTTACTTATTTATTACAATCTCATTCATTACATCGGTGAGCGGAGTGATAAATATAACTTTAATTTGCAATCAAATCAAACCAATCAAAAAGATTGAGGTCGTATCGTATCGTACGAGTCCTCGACCTTCATTCTCTGTTGTTTGATAAAAGCGACGTGTTTTTGGTTATTTTGTGAAATATTTTATTGGAAACGAAGATATGGTAAGTGTCAGTTGTGTAATTTATTTACTCGTATTATTCCATTGACTTTGATTTGACCTTCGTTGTTATTCTTGATTTATTAGATATTTAACAGTTCCTAAGCATGTCGATCTCACCCTTAAAATGTAGTTTGAAACCGGTAGGGCATTCTTAGCTAGTTATATTTTACATAATCTTTTTTTTAAGCCCTTGCAGGTTGCCGGTGATGGATGACATTATTATTATACTTTACTCTTATCCATATCGTGATTATGATAACTTTAATCTAATCATTAATGGGTTTCTTAATTTTATGCTAATTCATATGCTTTCTTTGAGCCATGGCGTGTTGTTGGGGTTCCAAAACTGAAGATTCTTTAGAAACTACTGTTATAACACGCAACTCAGTTACCATGGTAATTAATTAAAATCGTAAAATATTATCACTCGTATTCATTTGTTATTTTCTTAAAATCAAAGTGTTGTGCATTCTAGTTAGAATCTTATTAGATTATGTCATCCATATTTCTATAGTTCTGGCTGACCTTATGTTTTTTTGTTTTCCAGGCTGCACCAATCAAAGTTGTAGTTACTGGAGCGGCGGGTCAAATCGCCTACTCTCTGCTGTACCAGATCGCGTCTGGAGCAGTATTTGGTCCTGAGCAGCCTGTCTACCTCCACCTTTTGGATATCGCCCCAATGATGGGCGTTTTGGAAGGTGTGGTCATGGAATTGGCTGACTGTGCACTGCCCCTCCTTGCCGGTGTTCTGCCTACAGCTAATCCTGAGGAGGCATTTAAGGATGTTGCAGCCGCCTTCCTAGTTGGTGCTATGCCTAGAAAAGAAGGCATGGAAAGGAAAGATCTTCTCTCTGCTAATGTACGCATTTTCAAAGAGCAGGGACAAGCCATTGATAAAGTTGCTCGTAAAGATATCAAAGTCCTGGTTGTAGGAAACCCCGCTAACACTAATGCCTTTATCTGCTCAAAATACGCTCCATCTATTCCTAAGGAAAACTTTACAGCTATGACTCGTTTGGATCAGAATCGTGCCCAGGCACAGTTGGCAGCTAAACTTGGAGTGCCAGTAAAGGATGTCAAAAATGTTGTCATTTGGGGCAACCACTCTTCCACCCAATTTCCTGATGCCTCTAACGCGGTGGTATCTATTGGAGGTGCTCCTAAACAAGTTGCAGCAGCCATAAATGATAATGAATACCTAACAAACACCTTTGTTTCTACTGTACAAAAGCGAGGAGCTGCTGTCATTGCTGCAAGGAAAATGTCCTCTGCTTTGTCTGCTGCCAAGGCTGCGTCTGATCACATGAGGGATTGGTTCCTTGGTACAGGTGACCGTTGGGTGAGTATGGGTGTGGTGTCTGATGGATCATATGGCACCCCTAAGGATGTTGTCTTCTCATTCCCTGTCACTGTTGCCAATGGTAAATGGAAGATTGTTGAGGGTCTCACCATCTCTGACTTTGCACGCAAAATGTTGGACAACACGGGCAAGGAGTTAGCTGAGGAGAAACAGGATGCACTGGATGTGTGTAAGGATTGACTGAGTAAAGTTTAAGATTGAGAAATGATGTATTTAATAGCATTACAATTATTTGTATAGGTTATACACCTATTGGTTTTGTTAGAAAATGTTATTGGCAATAATAAAATTGTTAATATAAATTATAATTTTGTCTTGTCCCTCAAATATCAATATTATATGTAGGTATATACAGTAGATACTAGCTGTTACATAAGTAGGTCAATAGTTCTCGTAACATCCGTAATATTTACTGTTCTGTTATCTTTAAAGATATGCCTTCAAACTGCATGCCAGTTTGTACTGCCTAATGATAAGTTATTGGGCTTGATATGAGAGATGATTTACGCGAACGCTGCTCTGCTCCTGTTGTCGAAATTAATGTGCCGTGGTTTTCTGAACAGGCTGTAAGTATACGGTTGTTAAAGAAGCAGAATATAGGGGCTTTAGTGTCTGTAACGCTGATGTTAATCCCCTGGACTTTGCAGGCCTCCATAACTTACGGTTCCTACTTACCAGCAGACGGCCCTATGCTTGTTTGCCACCGTCGAAATGAGACGAGTACCTATGCAGTAGAACTTCATTTGTATTCGTTTAACACAGAAAACGGAATAATGATAATTAAATTGCTGGTATTTAGTATCTATAGTTTGGCTAGAATTTTGTTAACTAGAGAGACATAGACAGATTGAATCATACCGCCTCTCTCGTACACTTATTTTAGAGATGCATATATTATATAGTCGCGACGAGCACAGTTCTGCAGTTAACTTTGCCAGACATTTTAGCAAGAAGGTATTCGAAATACCTAGATACTTACGTAAATTCTATTGCTTCTTATTGGTTCTAAATTCTATCCTACATTATCAGAATTCCTCAGAAGATAAGATAGTCTGGGTCATTTGCAATCGGCATTTACGCTAGGTAGCCTTTGATTTTATGACGTGATAAAGTACATGTAATGTAGGTATCTACATTGAAAATCTTAATCATGACAAAAGTTCGTACTAATATACAATAGTACTTATGTATAAGTAATGTAATGTTCATTGTATCTCTGGCTTATTATCAGTCATTGTAGTATCTTGCCCTCTGTCGCCGCCGAACACTGCAGTAGGTAAATATTATGTAGGTAGATACTTAAATGGAGTTGTTTGGCTTATGATGGTCCCGTGTCTAATCGTTCGTCGATGTTGCTGTCACGTAAGTGACGCGTAGTCCGCTAACCGATTAACCCGTGACCAAAGTAGCAGCGCAGCTGTAAAAGTTTATTTAATCAATAAATATAAACCCTTTCACGGGTACCAGGTGACCTGTATCCAGCATTCCCAGTACCTACTGGTATGTAGGCAGGTAAACAAGATAGGAACATAGGTATATTAGGCAAAAATATTATTATATGGTTGAAATTACTATCCTTCGTCTTATTTTTGGCCCGTCACTTATTTCGTGGTTTGATTACGGTGTTTAAACTAAAATAGGTACCTCCTAAAAAAAATCCGTATTTCGCTGATCACGGTTAACAATATAAATAGATAAATAAATCAGAGGCAAAAGCTGAGAGTGGGTTCGAATTGGATCTGGGTCGTTCTCGTTAAATTCCCAATGTTACTATAGGGAAAGTTACCGGGAACGACACATCACTAGCTTGAGTCCCACCTCCGGCTTCGGTAAACTAGTTATTTTTGTATTTCCTAATTAATCTAATTTTTAATTATGTATTGGCGTTACCGAATATTTATTAAATTTATCAAACTTATGCGACAAAAATATACAAAATTAAAACTATAATATTATCAAACTACACTATAAATAAATATATACTAAACTAAATCTAAATCTAAAAACCGGCCAAGTGCGAGTCGGACTCGCGCGCGAAGGGTTCCGTACCATTATCAAGTTATTATTAAAAAATACAGTTAGATCAACCTACCTCAAAAACTATAGGAGATAATTTAATCAAACCAAAAATCGTTGATAGAGTTTATTAATGTGCATAACATATATATTTTTTTTTAATTTTATATCGCGTAGTTTAAAAAATAGAGGGGGGGGGGACACATTTTTCAGACTTTGAGAGCTGATATCTCGAAAACGGTTTGCTTAAATAAAAATGAGATTTATAAACCTTCATATCATTTTCAAAGACCTTTCTATTTATACCCCACACGCTTATATACAACTAAAAAAAATGTTGTATCCCTCAGTTACATGTATGGAGTGCCCCCGCCCCAATGTTTTTTTTACAATTTAGTATCATAATCCTGTAGCGGTTCATACAACACATATCCTTACCAAATTTCGTTACTGTAGCATTTATAGTTTCCGAGTAAATCGGCTGTGACAGACGGACAGACGGACAGACGGACATGACGAATCTATAAGGGTTCCGTTTTGCCATTTTGGCTACGGAACCCTAAAAACGGCCCCCGCGGCATGGTACCAAAGATGCTGGCAGCATTACCCCGCTGGATCGCGAGGCTAATTTGTTGAGCGAGCTAGCTGCCAGCTCTTGGGTCACCTGTGGTATCTTTTAGTCTCTTTGAAAGTTGTTTAAAGAGACTCAAAGCACCAGAGCCCCACGGACCCAGGGTCTCGACGTCGAAAGGGATAAAATTATAGTCAGCGCCGAGACCACTGTATTTTCCTACCTTAGCACTTTCAGCCGCATCTGCTGCTGCTGCTGCCCTTATGGATGTCCGAGGGAGATGTGACGGGGCTAGTGTGTCTACACATGTTGCATCCCACACTAGCACCCGTCCCATACTCCATGGAATCAGAGACATCCCATCCGGTCTCTTGCCGTCGGTCCTTGATATGCCGGTAGGCTCTAATAGAGCCAGAACATTGACCGACGCAAGAGCCCTACGGATGATGTCGTTAAGAGCAGCATGTCTTGAGAAGCGGCCCGCACTCCTTTGGCAGGAAAGTCCGTGGTGGCCCAGGCGGTCCACCTCGTGGCCGCAGGGGCAACGATGCGGGACGCAGACCGGGACCCCGAGACGGAGACAAACTGAAAAACGGAGGGTATTGGGGTCTAAAAAGGTTCCAGTATTTGGGGAGGGATGTGCATGGAGCCAGAACCCGGCTTCTTTTGTGCTGCCGGCTAATATTCTGGCTCGTTCATTAGTGCACGACTGTGAAAGTAGGGAATCTAGAACTAATTTACACGAAATGTCGTCCCAACTCCTTTGAGATTTTGGATGTTCGGGGAAATTTTGGTTGGGGCAAGCAATAGACCAGGCATTTTTTGCATCGGCCAAGCCCGAGGTCTCATAGTTTGTGTGCAGGATTTTTCCTATGAGACTTAAGGAGCTATGAACCGATGACAAAAAAGCCGGTAAAGCGACACTAGAAATTTTGCGTATCCCTAATCCACCGTACCGAATGGGAAGGGATCCTTGGGTCCAGGACTGCTCACTAAGTTTAATATTGAGTATAGATTCCAAATTGTTTTCGATTAGGTCATCTATCGGTGACAAGAGAGTTTGATTTTTCCATAGTGGGCAACAGCGAAGGACATACGTTAATTTAGGAACAAACAGGCAGAATCTAATAATACTAAGAGCATAATGCGGACTAATTTCGAGTAAACGGTGGGAATGGTTGTGAAATTTCGAAACAGAATTTTGAATGTAATTTTAAAAACTTTCCTCGTAGATGGGGGATCCTAGGAGGCAAAGGTTAGTTTTATCTATAATTTTAATATTAGGTGCAAGTTGACGGAATTTTTGAGCCGAATTATTAATATTGTTGCAAGAATTTGGAATGAACAGTTCGCATTTGTCGAAATTGAGTTCCAGGCCAATAGATTTAAATTTGTCAATAATTTGGGATAGATCAGAAAGTACAGAATCTACGTCGCCTCCTAAGGTCCCATCATCCAAATACCAAACGTTGAATTTAGATGCTAAATTTCGAATGATCGGATTTATTGCCAAACTGAAGATTGCTGGCCCCAGGGGATCTCCTTGTTGGCAGCCTACTTCAGATGACAGCTCGTTTGACCGGTACATCAACTTGGTAGGATCTGCATAGCAGTGTAACAGGTAGTTGTATATTTCAGGGATGTTAGATTTGATTTCTGCCAACAAGGTATCTCGGTTCAAAGAATTAAAAGCATTTCTCACGTCAATTTTGAGCAACACTTCGCACTGGCCATCGCTGAGGTAGGTTCGGAGGGCATGCACGGCGGCCTCGCAACCGCCTTGAACGCCAAAGCCCAAGTGGGTTATTATGTATTTAATTTTTCTCATAGGTGATGTGAAAAACAGTTTATAACTATGTGTTACAGTATCAAAATTATTTTCATCGTGGGCGTTAACACTTGAATCCCTCATTACGCTCAGTATCTCACTTTAGGATTCCTCACTACCTTCGGGATTCTATTCTATAATCCATCACTTCATTCGGGTTTCATGAACGCCCTTGGCGAACATACATAATTATAGCATTTAGAATTTAGATCCCTTGTGACACAATCTACTATTTTTGCAATCTAGTGTCTGCCATGGTGTCCGTAGAGACTATCCCCTTATTCATAAAACGTTTGTTAACTTAACAAGCCACTAATAATTGTTTGTCCCTTTTGCTCTTATGGACACAATGTTAAGACCGAAAGGGACAAATAATTATTAGCGGCTTGTTGAGTTAACAAATGTTTATGAATAAGGGGGTATGAATATAATTTCATTCTGTCAATTTAATTTGTACTTACATAACTAAATAATAATAAAACAACATTGAGGTAGAGAGAGTTTATTATACTTAATATAAACTGACACATTTGTAAACATTATCTGAGATTAAGTAAGTCAATGAAATGTTTACACTATGGAAAAGTTACAGGTACTAAATAGTGTAGGTGACAAATTGACAATAGTCTTAACATTTTATAACTTAACTAAGTATAATTGTTCATATTTTAAATATCTACTACAGCAGACCAAAGATAGCCAAGATGCCATTCTGGAATCGTATACGATATAAGCGATAAATAATAATAAATGAATGAGATTAATAGATTCTAAATATTAGATGTCATATACCAAAGAAAAACGACCAAGATCATCAACGTCCGAGGTGGGGATCGAACCCACGTGCTCAGCCTTCGCGGCTTATGCCTGTACCCCTCGGCCACTCGGTCTTACTTTCACATTACGTTCAATTGATAGATTCGTTCGTACGGAAAGTCATGTGACCATTTCCATACATCATTATATTATGGCAACTTGGCTAGGCCTGCAGTACTACTTATTTTTTGGTGTTTTCCCATGTCCCTAAAAAGTATGTAGCTACTTGCCTATAAAAAAAATCACACGGCCCCTAAGTCAAGGCGTTTAAGTCAGAAACCGTAAAAGGCACATAGTTACGTAGATACGTTTTTATCGCAAAAAAGTATAGGTACGCCATTTTCAGTAGGTACTAGGTACCTTAATAGAAAATAGAGTGTGTAGGCGGTACGATAACGAAAGCACCCATTTCTCCATCGAAATAAAATATAAGTAAGTACCTAAATGGATTCACCACTTCTTAAAAATCTAATAAAGTACCAGTAATACCGGCCCCTTCTGGGGCAATACTTACATTTATATTACAAATTGCGCTAATTTCAACTAGTCGCAAAGAAACAATGTTTCTGTGCTCTTGAGTAGAGTCGGCAACAGATACAATATATCGGAGCGGCCAGCAAACATCTAAGCAGGCGTCCATTGTATTTTTGAGTACCGCGGCCTCTCTAATATATGATGGCGACTGTACATGTAATTTATTTATGTTTTAGTAACTTGCTTACGTACGCCACATATTTATTAGAAAACTCGACGGTCAATTGGTAGCGCAAAGCGTAATAAGCTAGCACCCTGTGCAGTACAGTAAACGCAAATAGCCCCAGGATTTGGAAGTAGTAATTATCATGAATCATGCCCAAGTCCCTCAGTAGTAATTTAGGGTTGGCGTATAGACAGAACACATCATCGCAATCCATGAGGGGTCTCTCCTGGTAAAGGGCTAAAGTGAAGCCGGTGACGGTGTAGCGTAGATAAGAGGCGGCCATAAGAGTCTTCATGGAGACTTCTATATAGGGGCCGAAGCCCATTCCATAGCAGCAGAGCGCTAAGAGCGGGGCAGCTGTGGCTGGACCTATAATGGAACCATTCTGAAAAAAAGAAGTGTTTTTTTTTGATTTAGTATTAGATAATAGGTTGGGGTACAACAGAATAAGGTAGGTATAATGGAGGGATAGCAAAATCTTAAACATTAACAAACTATCCTGCATTACGGTAAGGTGGATTATAATCCCTATGATATATCCCTGTAGCTGTACCATGAGTTGGCAAGTAGGTACTACTTATCACGCTCGCTCGAAGCTCGAATAGGTACATCAGTACGAGCGTGATATACAGCTTTATTTATCGAGTAAACGCTAACGTAAACATTACTACATAACACTTTCTTACATAACATAGTCGTCAGATATGGTTAACATTTTATTTGTATTTACAATGTTCAGTAGGTACCTACCCAAAAATCCTATTACAGACAAGTGCAAAAATAAGTATTGAAAGAATCGGCTCATAAATATGTTACGACGTTCTTATTACACAGAATTAGAGTACATTGGGACATATTTTTGAACATTTTTGTGTACACCTCATTTTGTCTTTGACTGTACAAAGTACCCAACTTCCGCGATTTAACTGTATTTCCTACTCTTAAAATGACCTACGACCTTTATAAGGTAGGTAGTAGGTAGGTGTGCACCTACTTATTGCCTGATGAGAATATAATGGTTTTCTGATAACAATCTTCACGTATTTTGATTAAACTTATAGTAATTATGATATCAGGATATCACCCAGACCCAGATTTCAGTAGTTAGGGTAGGGTCAAGCGAAGGGTATGTGCCTACAGTACCTACAGGGCAAGGGATAGGTATAGTGCGAGCACTGCCAGATGGCGCAAAGGATTTGAAACGCGTCACCGCGTTAGGGGTACTTGCCTGATATTCTTAAACGGGTTATAGGTACAAGTACCTATAGCTTTAAATACTCTTACATCTAATTGTACTGAACATAAAGTGTAAGATTCAAAAAAAAACTTTCTATATTTTTAACTGCAGCGTGCAGCGCAATATTTTAAAATTCCTTCACAGTTTCAAACGATTACTGCTAGCTTCTATTTCGGGTGCACCTTGAATGTTCTAAAAAAACCGTACATACCTACAGCCACGCTATTTATTGGTATTTACTCGTAGATGTAGATAGGTCTATATCTCTCAGGAGAGATAATTTACAATTGTAATGTTTATTCTACATTTTCATCATTGATAATATTACCAATTAACGTTTCGTAAATAATAATAATACAGACGGGTATTTCTTTAGGTTAGGTACGTTAGACTCAAGTAAATATCTAAAGCAATACTCGTATACTCACTGTAGCACTAAATGCAGCACCAATAAGGAGTCCAAGTCCTTCGGAACAGATTCCTGTCAATATGCCAATGAGGGAGAAAAGACAGAATCTGTCCCACTCTAGCAGCTGTCCTGACATAAGGTATGATATGCCGAGGAATAGGAGGCCAAACAGCATCTGTAATAAAGACGAACACTTATAGGAATGTTATAAGGACTATTTTTATTAACAGCCTCCTCATAGGTAGTTATATCTATAAGAAGGCTGTTTTGTTGCACTCAGGTATTGGTCTATTTTGAGGGTCGACCGAGAAATAAGAGACTGCATATTTTAATGAACTGTCTTTGTCAATCGTCATCATCATCATCATATCAGCCGAAAGACGTCCACTGCTGAACATAGGCCTCCCCCAAAGATTGCCACAATGACCGGTCCTGTGCCACCCGCATCCAGCGGACTCCTCCGACCTTCACCAGGTCATCAGTCCACTTTTGTCAATCCTGTTAAAGCATAATTGTAGTCACAGAGACAGTTGCTCGGGATTTTGAATCTTAGAATATGCAATCCTTTAAGCGGCAATTAAATTTAGTCGTACGCCGCATACGGTCGCCGAATCGTACAGGTTAGGTTACCTTACCAGGTAGGTAAACAATAATGTTTGCATGCGGTGAACGACCAAATAATTGCCGCTTTATGTTTATTTAGATCATACTGTATACATACAGATATTTAAATACATAAAAAACAAGAATGACAATAATTGTGATGAACAGATGCCGGGAATCTTCTCTCCTCCAGACCGGGAATTTTCTCTTCTTCGTAGACCAGGATCACTACCGATTAGGCTAAAATTCCCACCGTTAAAAAATTTGGTACCTACTGACTACTTCATCCTTCGTGTAGTTGAATATGTTAATACTACACCCATATTTTCATTTAAAAACAATACGAAGGTTGAATGAATTATTCATGTTAAGGTTTAATTTACATAATTCAGGTTTACGAAGAAAACTGTTATTGTATTAGAATGTAACTGGAAATCCAGATTCAATGGAATACATTAGGCTGTATCGAAGCCTACAATCTATACCGATTTCAAAGTCGTGCCTTTGTATAGCCAGTTCACAGTATTCGAAGGCACTTAAGTTGATGAAGAAATTTGAAACTAATGTCAGACTGTAGACTGCATGAAACAGAAGCCAAGCTCTTCGAACAGACACAGGAGGCGGAATGCCGATAGTGTAGGTATAGGTACCTATTCGGAAATTAATATGTTGTCAACACCACGGGTGTAGTACATGGATTTGAAGGAGGCACGGTACCTTATACAAATGACGAAGTATAACATTAAGACGTTTAGAAACTCCGGCAAAAATGATGCCACCAAAATTAGGCGGAATTTTTTTTTTGAAAATGCAGTAAGCGACTAAACTCAATAAATTAAAGTCAGATTGACAAAAAATAATACTCGGTTATTTCTGCAAAACTATGATCATTTGTGAACGATAAGTTTCAATTATGTGGGTAGATTTATCCTGTATGATTTAAATAAGGTATCTAAGTATTTAGTATCGACTCTTCTAATTGTATAAGCAGGCGAGGATCCATGTTTTCGTTTAGAGGGGGGGTGAGGCATTGACTTATGATATTATAGTACTTTATACTGATTTTTTTTCAATCGTTTTAAAACAGCACCTAGGTATACCTTTGACAGCCACACGATCTAAATACTCCTGGGTCGCGTTTTATAAAGTTACAATTTACAATTTCGCTGTTTGCCTCTCTTTCTAGCCAATACGTGCGTGCGTTAGAGAGGCAAACAGCGGAATTGTAAATTGTAACTTTATAAAACGCGACCCTGACCGTGCGCGGACATAATATATAAATATAACTAAACGAGTTTGAACACTATTTCTGCTATTTAAGACCGTTCCGGGAAAATGATCTCGCTCTTGATTCTTTATCCAATTTCAGAATTACTTATTTGTGGTGTGAAGTAATATACTTTTTCCCCTCACTAGCTCGTAAAGCGCTCGTTTATCCTTTAATACGAGCGGGTAAAAACGCTTTTTACACACTTGTGAATAAAGTAATTTGACATTTCTCTAATTCCTATAGCCCCCTACTGCCTAGTATAAGTGGATCTGTATGACCGTAGTAAACATGCGCAATCGGAGCTCACATGTTAAATTGGTCGTTTCTCATGTGACTTTGTAAGCCATTGGCAATATTTATGTTCCATAGGTAACTCTATTCTACGATACGTTTCGACATAGAGTTTTAAATAGTTTCTTTAAGTTAATTTACATTTGGATGAGATTTGTAATCATATTTCCTCGCGATAGTGAGGGGAAAAAAGTTGTATTACACTTGGCGGCAAAGTTTGTTCAACTCTCGTGCCTTGAGACCTTAGCAATGCTCAAGATTCCAGTTTTTGAACCACTCGCTACGCTCGTGGCTCAATTTTGGAATCTTTCGCTAGCTCAGGTCTCAATATTGGCACGACAGTTAAACAACAACTTTGCCCCCTTGTATAATAAATAACTATTTCACTATAATGTGTAGGTGCATATGAGTTAATTTAAACAATTATTATGTTACCGAGTATTAAGTACAATACCTACATATCTATTGCCGCGGAATAAATGTTATCTTGTATGAATTATAAGGTAAATGTACCATATTGCGGTATACTAAGGCACTTTTGACTTTGATTGTGGGTTATTTTAAAAATACGAAAATTCTAGGTGTATAATCATTTTTATTTTGTAGACGTGTCTTATGAGATGGATATGAGACATTATTTTGCCCCATAGCTTTTTAATTATGGAAATAATCGCAAATTTGCTAAACCCTTCGTTTGTCCGTAATTGCGTGGTAAAATTTGGCGCATGCTTCAATTCCGTGAGTCGTTGCACATAATTGCGTGATAGCTCGTAAGGTCACATTATTCAAGTATTCTATTAAAATAATAGAATTAAATTAGAAGAAAAAAATATCTTAATTTTGTAAGATTAGTAAATTAGACTCTTTATAATTATAAATATCAAAATAAAAAAATGTTTAATGAAAGACTTGGATTTTGTAAGACTTTTTCCTGCTATTTATTTATTGAAAACATTTATCCAAATTTATAATTGAAAGAACAAAAATTAAATTAAAAAAAAAATATCGTCTTATGAAACTATTTGGGTACCTACACGTTTGGATAAAGCAATCGTCTACAAAAAATATATGCATGCATAGCATAAGTATATACCTACCATATAGGATATATGTATATTGCATTTTTTAGGGTTTATTTACGTTTTATTTTTTTGCGCGTGATTAATACCCCTAATCCAAATATGAATGTTACTAACTGAGCTACAGCGTAGACCGATAGACAGGCAGACTGATGGGTGAACGGACGGACTTACGAACCGTCATGTTGTTACTGTAAGGGCTTTTATTCAATTAACAAACCCTAATAATCCAATAGCCCCCTTTTCCTGTAATGTTTTTTATTAATATTTGTATATTTTTTTTACTATTCCTCACGTACCGGAATAACAGACATAAGAAGAAAATTCTTGTACATTATTACGGGAGTCGGAAAAAATATCTTAAATTAGAAAAATCGAGAAAACCTCTTCTTAGACTGGAAGGTAGTATAATAATTGTGAGAATAACACTGACATGTATATCTTTTGTGCATTGTTTTTACAAATATAACACATTTATTGTTGATATTATACTCCATTACTTCGTACTTATGACGTAACGAGCACTAACTTTGGGCTTGAAAACAACACTGAAATTGAAAAATAATCATATACCGGAATTACGTCACTGTCATCTTTAGTCATAAATATACCCATTTACATCAAATTTATGAAAAAATTTAGCCCCAGTTATAAATGATTGAAGTAAACATTGATGTCTGATTTTCCGTTATTCCGTGATACTCCCGCAATTACGTTCATTGCATTTGATTTGTGAACATAATTACGGGAATCATCAAATAGACTATTTTCATTAAAATATGCTTTATATTGACATGAAAAATAATTGAAAACTTTGGTTAATAACTACAAGGCAATAGTTTTACAAATTTAGTCCAAATAAACTTATCAACATGTCAGAGAAACCTTACGAAGTTCCCACTGCCTCCTTACGCTCGCCGACTACACGATCGTATGGAACTACAGTTTGGTTAGGACTAACGGATTCGGAAGAGCCTCACTGCTTTAGAATTTATTAAGTATGTCTTATAATTGTGTTTATCGGTTGTTTATGGGCTATCATTTATGAAGTATTTATTTAAATCATGAGTTTAATGATAGTTTCCTTATTTTACGACAAAAATCTAAATATCACGGCATAATGTACTATCCCGGCATAGTGTACCTTTACCTTACATATGTTATGTATGTAGTTAAGTAAGTAGGTACCTATATTACCAACGATCGTCACACCAATCTAATTTTATCTCAATTTTTTTTAATCAAAACACCATGAACAGTGGAAGATTTCACAACATCACGCGCATTTTCATGTGATAAGTGATAAGAGCGTCATGGCCGTGACATACCCTATCGATATAATTATAACCTCGTTTGTATTAATTACTACAATCCATGGTTATTATACCTAATTCCTTTGGATCGTAGATATATTTAAATAGTTACCTATAATGTCATAATAGTACATTGCGATAAAAGTGCGACAAAGATGAAGTTCGGAACGAGTGGCGACAAAACACGACCGAAATGTGACCGAGAGTTTTAAATCAACACGAGTTATTAAGATATATCGTTTCGTTATCGCGGAAACAAATACGATTTGGCAGTTCTGAAAGATTATGAAAAACAGTCAAAACGCACTTTTAAACTGCACTCATAACTTATGGATTTTCAGTAGGAACAGATGGCCCTCCGAAGTTTCGATTTGACAAAAAATTTATTACTTACTTTCCGCACTAGTGCGTGAATAAAGTACCATCTGTACTAAATACTATTGAACAGTAATTTGTTTTGCCCTGAAATCTTCCACCTCTGATGAATACACCATTTCCTTAAATTTAAAATATCCAACGAAAAGTATGTACCTATAAAAAATCCAAGCCCATTGCTAGTAACACTTTCAAACTCATTGCTGCTATGTACATAAATGTACATGCGATATTTATTGGGCTTTGATATTCGATTCAGATTCAGGCTCAGTCAATGCCGAGTAATAACATTTTTACTTGAAGACTTTCGTAGATCGTCGACCCGAGTGATTCGATATGTCTAAGTGAAAATTGCGACGAAATTCTGACTTGTTTATCAATGAGGTTTTTATAAAACATCTGGTTAGGTCTCAGGGCTTGGTAGGTACATATCTACTTACTTCGTTATAAAAATAAACATACATATATAAGATACGTCAAGATTGTTTACTTTATTTCTAATGCTTTTGCATTAGAAATAAAGTAAACAATCTTGACGTATCTTTTCATTAAAGAAAATTTAAATAAATATACTTAAATATATCATTATGAAAGCAGATGAATGTAAATAATCAGGAATGATTGATACGTATGCAATGTTGTACGTTGTACCCACATTCATTAAGATTTTAAAGAAACGAATACTCATACACAGGCGCGGATCCAAGAGGGAGGGGGCAATAGGGGCACTTGCCAAGACACTGGACCTAGGTATAGTGTCAATAGATCTATTCTGCCAGCAACGTACAGTTTAACTATGATTTGTATTAAAATAATTATTATGAAACGAGCAGGCGAATATAAAAATAAAAGTACTTACTACTTACATTTGTACATAAAGATGTCAATGAGCAACAATGTCTAAAATCCTTCACAGCGCAGATTTATTGTGCGTGCTACGCCGTAGCGTAGAGTAAGCACATAGATGGTTATTTCCGGCTTGGAAACAAAACTCTTGAAACTCTTTCCAGCCGAAAGCTCGCATGTGCCCGATAAGCGAGGATAATGAGGATCCCGTGCGAAAAAGAAGGTATATATCCTCCGTCTTTTTCGCACGAGGATAAGGAAACTCGAGGCCAGTTTTACTTAACCCTTCCACACGGACTTTGGGAGCTTCTACGAAGTTGTTGACAATGGAAAATATCCAATGATTACGGTTCAAATTCGGATTGTTTTCAGTGTTTCAATGTTTAGCTCTGTATTTATTCAGTCGGCAAAGGCATTAAGTAGCCCCTTAGCTAATTTGCCCCCGGGGTTCAAATGTTTCACAAATCTACGCCAAATTCTAATTCCAATTACCATACGATTTGCATGGACGATCACAGGAATATTTTACGTTTCATCATTAAAAATTAAACTTCCAAACACATTTGTAAGGCTAAACAATTTTACAATAAACAATTTAAGAATGTCAGATAGGAAATTATCTATTTTAATTGCGTATTTATTAATACGGCAAAATATGCATAATAATATTTAAAATGAATTAGAATCTATACACACTAGCATATCTAGAATAGCTACACTAGAGAGATCAGGGTCTATTTTACGTAAGGTTTATTTAATTAATGATGCTTGATTATTACGGCAGATTAAATTGTCCTAAATACATAGTTTCCGAGGGTTATTTTTGATCTCATTCTTTCGTATACGGAAAGAAGAGGTAAGATTATATTTCGAATTTATCTTAAGAAATGGGATCATAACAAAATGCAACTGCACTCCGACTGTGTTTCTCACACAAGTTGCAGTCCGTAGGCAACGGGCCAAAGCCTACTAATACTAGATTGTGCAAGTGCATTTGAATTTTTGAAGCGCCGCGTTTCGATTAAAAGTACCTATTTAATGTAGGTACGTTGACATTTTGCAACTTGATACCTATCGTTAATAGATCCATATCAACAACCTGTAAAGTATTCATTGAAATTGACTAATAAATATTCAGTGACACTTCGATTCCCTTAGTCGACTCTTACGACACCCACGTGAAGATTTGGGGTGGTGGGCGTGTCACCACGCGGTGATAAGATAAAGTACAAGTACCTAGGTACCTACATACTTAGTTTCCTATGCGCCAAAGTGTCGTAGTGCAAAGTTGAGCACTAATGATGTTGCAGTTATTGTATATGTGTATCAACATAATATAAAATAGCATTATTGCAGTAGCTATACTCGTATTGCTGGGCACTGGCGCTTTATCAAATTGATTGGCTTTACATGTCAATCAATAACGATGTGTCATCTATCTATATATATATATAAACGGCAATGTCCTGACTGACTGACTGACTGACTTAAATCAACGCGCAGCCCAAACCGCTGGTCCTAGAGAGTTCAAACTTGGCATATACATTCTTTATAATGTTTAGAGGCGCACTAAGAACGGATTTTTGAAAATTCATCCCGTAAAGGGGTTAAATGGGGGGTTAAAGTTTGTATGGGGAAATAAGGTTAGTTGGGCTATTTTATTCGAAACTTCACAGGAATGTTTTAAATAATAAATAAGTAAGCACATGTTTCAGGTTTTTTGAAAATTCATCCCTTAAAGGGGTTAAATGGAGGTTTAAAGTTTGTATGGGGAAATAAGATTAGTTGGGCTATTTTATTCGAAACATCACATGAATGTTTTCGACAGTAAATAAGTAGACACGTATTTCAGGTTTTTTGAAAATTCATTCCCTATGGGGGTTAAATGGAGGGTTAAAGTTTGTATGGGGAAATAAGATTAGTTGGGCTATTTTATTCGAAACTTCACAGGAATGTTTTAAATAATAAATAAGTAAACACATGTTTCAGGTTTTTTGAAAATTCATCCCTTAAAGGGGTTAAATGGAGGGTTAAAGTTTGTATGGGGAAATAAGATTGGTTGGGCTATTTTATTCGAAACTTCACATGAATGTTTTTAACAATAAATAAGTAAACACGTGTTTCAGGTTTATTGAAAATTCATTCCCTATGGGGGTTAAATGGAAGCTTAAAGTTTGTAAGAAGGAACCAGATTCGTTGGGCTATTTCATTCAAAACTTCATAGAAGTGTTCTTGCCAATGAAGATGTAGGTATTTATCTACATACCATGTTCTATACGAGTAACATAGGTACGATGAATACGTATAGATACTTTTAATATTAAATTTTGGTAAGTAATGCAGTTTGCTACATAAAAGGTCATTGTGAGGTTTTATTTTTTACGTCTAGACAAAACCATATTTATTTGTTTGTTCGTTAAAAATATCTACAATTTTGCATGGCGACATATGATTCAAAGCGAACGAATTTCAAATGTTTGTTTGACAGCTCGCGGACAGTATATGTATAAGCAGCGCGGGTACACGGGCCGCCTCACTGTAAATTCAGCTTTCTAATTCGTGTAGTTTATTTGCAATTAAGTATTTAATTATGTCATACTAATATGCTGTTCAATGAAACAGACTTCAAACAGAATGTAATAAGGTAAGATTCTACTTAGGTTTAGGAAAGGTTAGAACTGCGACCCCACACAGAAACGAACGGCTATCAAAGTAGGTTTTAGGTTAGATTAGAAATGCGACTCCACACAGAAACGAACGCCTATCAAAGGAGGTTCAGGTTAGGTTTTAATAGTAACCCCATACAGCAACGAACGGCATTGAAAGTAGGTTTATGTTAGGTTTGAACTCCAACCCCACACAGAAACTAACGGCTATTAAAGTAGGTTTAGGTTAGGTTAGAACTGCGACCCCACACATAAGCAAACGGCTATCAAAGCAGGGTTAGTTTAGGTTAGAACTGCGACCCCATACAAAAGAAAACGGCTATCAAAGTAGGTTAGGTTAAAACTGCGACCCCACACAAAAGCAAACGGCTATCAAAGTAGGTTTAGTTTAGGTTAGAACTGCGACCCCACACATAAGCGAACAGCTATCAAAGTAGGTTTAGGTTAGGTTAGAACTGCGACCCCACACATAAGCAAACGGCTATCAAAGCAGGTTTAGTTTAGGTTAGAACTGCGACCCCACACAAAAGAAAACGGCTCTCAAAGTAGGTTAGGTTAGAACTGCGACCCCACACATAAGCAAACGACTATCAAAGTAGGTTTAGGTTAGATTAGAACTGCGACCCCACACATAAGCAAACGGCTATCAAAGCAGGTTTAGTTTAGGTTAGAACTGCGACCCCACACAAAAGAAAATGGCTATCAAAGTAGGTTAGGTTAGAACTGCGACCCCACACATAAGCAAACGGCTATCAAAGTAGGTTTAGTTTAGGTTAGAACTGCGACCCCACACAAAAGAAAACGGCTATCAAAGTAGGTTAGGTTAGAACTGCGACCCCACACATAAGCAAACGGATATCAAAGTAGGTTTAGTTTAGGTTAGAACTGCGACCCCCACACAAAAGCAAACGGCTATCAAAGTAGGTTTAGGTTTGGTTAGAATTGCGACGAGTGCGACCCCACATAGAAACGAACGGCTATTTAAATATGTTTAAGTTAGGTTACAACTGTGATCCCACATATAAGCAAACAGCTATTAAAGTAGGCTCAGGATTAGTTTAGAACTGCGGAATAAATATTACTAAATTTAAACCAAACTAAAATAAGAACCCGTAAAGGAAAACCTCAAGCACCATTCAAAATTTGATTTAAATTTACTGAAAACTATTCTTGGACAGAATGACTTGTCGATGAAATGAAAATACTTGAACCGTTGTCTTTGAAACAACATTCGATTAAATGATTGTCGACAAGTCAAGGCGAAACCCAAAAAAAAATCACAAATATTAAACTTATTTCGGCCACTTTTGAATCTCCTGAGAAAAAAAAACAAAATAGGATTCATTATTAGCAGGAAACCGTGTAACATGCATAATATATAACTACATACAATCGAAATGGCAACCTCCTTCTTTTTTGAAGTCGGTTGAACACATTTTTTTTCATAGAAGTCCAAAATCTACGCGTGCGAAGCCGCGGGCAAAAGCTAGTTAATTTATATTGCAATCGTTGCATAGGCAATTTTGTTCGTGTTTGTTCATGAGGATCAGAAATGCGATGATGAGGAGTGATGGGTCAATTTCTAAAAATTTGTATATGGTTCAGGGGGGTTACCAGGATTTACTAATGCGGTTTAGGATCAGCGAATGAGACAGTGATATACGACTCGCATGACCTTGTCCCTTTCTTTCGACCTAAACTGCACCGCATTAGTACGTCATGGTAACCTACCTGGCCTTAATCAAAACAAAAATTACGACCGCGTCAATCGTGTTACGAAAGTTAGTCATGCAAACTATGTGGTATCTAACCTGCCATAAAATAGTGTATGATGAACAAATTACATCAATATATTTTTCCAATTAAAAGCTTTTTGGATACACACGTAAATATTTTACAATTTCAACACTCATAATCGTACTTACTTTTTTTCACTCACAACCTAGAGATTCCTTTTATTATAAAACTCCACTAAATTTGTTAAAACTCGCATCCCACATATGTCTGTACCTATATGCGGTAGAGAGAACACACATTTTACCCTACCTTACAAAATAGGCAGGCTGGAAATCCTTTACGAATAGTCAAGTAGTCAGTCTTTTGAGCCTCGTAATCACTAACATAGGTGGCTGCTGTGGCTTTTCGCTTTAAATGCTGTTCCATTTTGCAAACTTGCTTTGCTGGATGAACAGTTCGCGTGATTCCAACTTGGTTGGAGTACCTATCTATTTTCTTTTAATCCCCAAATAACTTTCCTCCTGTGTCTGTCACTTTTATATACTATCACTATCATACATATATCTAGATATTTTTATATCACAATCGAAGGATTACAAAATGACGAGGTTATGGACTTTGAGGGGATTATTAATGAATAAATTATTCTAATAATCACCAAATTTAAAATTTAAAAAACCGACTTCAACCGGTTTCTCCAAGATTCCCGATTTGTTTCCATCATTGGTTTCCTCAAATCCTACTTTCTGAATGCAAATTCTTGTAAATGAATGAAAATTACCAAAAGCGCCATACATGTACCTATAACATTTGAAGAGATCCCTCGATTTCTCCAGGATCCCATCATCAGACCCCAACTTGGTGCCAATGGGACCATCTCGGGGTAATACACGTTCGATCACAAAAAGAAATTTTAGAATCGGTTCACTATTCTCGGAGATATCAGGTAACATACATACAACAAAAAAAAAAAATCAGTCGAATTCAGAACCTCCTCCTTTTTTTGAAGTCGGTTAATAAAGATGCTAAATTTGTAAAATGAGGTAACAGAGCCTAGGCTATTTCTTTTTTATTAATTATGTCCTATGCCGTTTGCATATTATTATTTTTTTATTTAAACGTTTTTTTTCTATTATTTTAGACCGATAACAGTTATGCAGTTGTTGTAAAACAAATGCATAACTGTCATGACTGGGTATGTTGCAGACTCTTTGGTAAAAGTTCGACTTTATTTCAAATTAAAAATATAAAATAAATAAATTAAATAAATAAATGAAGTGAAAACTAGTGTCAGAGAGAACATACAATTAGTGTTATAATTTTGTGAGTTTCTTGCTTATTTAATAAAATATCGAAGGTGTAGTGAAAGTATCACAAATAATTTCATTAGGATTACAGCCCATCTCTTTCCCTCGTTTTCAGGGTACTTGTCCATTACACGTACCGTCACCCTAGTAAATTATAGTTTAAGTAGATAATAATTATGTCGTAATTTAAAAAGAATATAGGTTTGTAAATAGATCTCAATGCCATGGATTGCGCACATGCGCACGTTGAAGTATTTTCGTCCGTAATATTTTGTATTTTTAGTTTTCGTTGCATAAAAATAAACTTACCTCATATTTTCATATAATATATATAAATATAATAATATTACGTCATATATATTGTCACTTGGTACCTACACAACAAGCTTTAATTGCGCTTACAGTGGGACTAGGTTGATTCGTGTGAGATTATCCTATGTTATTTTATTTATTTTATAAATTGATTACACTATAATTTATTATTAATGATTTTATGAATCATACAATTAGGAGCACTTGTTTGAGTACCTACAGACTTTCCTCTGTTCGATACGCATGAATCGCAACTCAGGCACGTGTTGAAATTATGTATCTAATATTCATTACGAATTCTATGTCATATTGATGAAAGCGAGAAAGCTATTTTGCAATACAACATTTACATCAGTTTGCACAGACAAATGTATGAATAGGGAAGCATTATGTTCAGGAGATGAATACCTGTACGTACCTGTAGGTGGCAAGTATAACGGTTAATTTATCTGTTCGAATATACAGGGTGGGAATGAGTATACTGACATACTTTACCAATGCATTTTTGATGTCAAAAGAAGTAAAAAATATTATGAGACACAATGTCATATTCGGACAAAAAAAATGTTTTTTGAATTCTTTTTTGTGATTTTTTGAATTTTATTATACATAACCAGTAATAAATTGTAGGAGAAATATTTTTCTTAAGGATTTTTTTTTCAGTTGAACATTTTTCTGATTTTTTGACTAACTTTCGTCAGTGAGTATGTCAAGATGAAAACTATTAGTGTAAGAATTTTAATCGTGCAGGCATTTTCCACTGACTTATGATGAAAATAGTTTTTTGAAAAACATGCCATTATCTCTTAAACTAAGCCGAATCCAGAAAAGTTCATACGACTTATAGTCTCAAAATGTGGTCAGGAATACACCTTTCAAGTTTATCGGGTTACTCACTAACCACCCTGTATACGCAAAAAATTCCAACGTACCTAGGTAGGATGAAAACAAAAAACATGATCCTTGCATCATTAAGTATATTACTGAAAGAGCTAATTGTAGATTGACGTAAACTGATGAGTTCGCGTTGAGTCCACATACACGATAACGCCATATCGCCAATATCAATCGGTCTCGTTGACAGTCGGTCATTCATTTACGATACTCTACACTGGCTCATTTTAACATGACATTATAATAATTGTACGGCAGAAGAGTTATGACATGTGATATATCATTTGTTGGGGTTTTGTGATACTTTAGGTGTTAAACCACCGTTTAAAAATAGGCACTTGCCCAGTGCAAATTCGCTTCAATAATGGGATTATTTACTAATTTTCAAGTTAATATCCATATTTAAACTAACGTAAAATATTTAGGAGAAAAATTCGGAGTGTTTTTTTTTAGGGATTTATTTTCTTTTTTGACATTTTGTGTTCATAAACCATGATGACTTAATAACAATCATGACTTTAATAATGAATATATAATTTTAATACAATTAAATTTCATATCTCCAACTTTAAGTACTTGCGGAAAAAAATATTCCTGTGTTATTTTGTACCATAAATGAGCGTTGTGTATAGGCGCTACAATAAACAAGACAATAAGTAGGTATTTGACAGATAATATTAGAACGTAGTGGTTATATTCTCTCTAAGTATTAGTACCAAATACCCATTTAGAACTATAATTATTTTACGTTACCTAGCTATTTTAGGCTTACTACTTACATCATCTGCGATGTCTCATTCTGAGATCATACAATTTATAAGTTTCCCTGTCCATATCTAAATTAACGAGTTTCAAAACAGTCCACCAAGTAATACCGCGTGTAAGTTTAATAAGGGCGATCAATTAAACCAGGCATGGGAATCATCAGTGTAATCATGGATTACGAGGTTTTTTTTAAGTTTCACTTAATTACGACCCCACAGATTTTTTTTAAGATTTTTGGAGCAGCAAAGTAGGTACGAACATTTGTTATTATTAATATGGCAGTTATGTCATCTGCTTTCGAAATTAGCTGTCAACGAGCGTTTAACTTGAGTGTGTATACTACATTGCGCGCCGAATTATTTTGTATGGATAATTTTGTTGCTCTAACTTTTAGTAAAAGTTATCTAAATGTACTTATTATGTCCTAAACTAACACCCGTTAAGAGCTTCGCCCGTATTAGACTTACACCCTGTATACGTCTTACTACATCTCTACGAGTGCACAAAACTTGTATGCGGAAGTATAACGCGTTTAACTTGGTTGACCGTATAAGAGTAGGCCAGTGAGTATTATACTACACAGGAGATGTACTCCAAGGCAGGAGGTGACATGCATAGCAAATGCCAATTCGACTTAATTTAGAGAAATTCACGGATCGACAACGTTTATCATGGTCATTTATAATCTAGATTACAAAGTAAACATACAAATGTAATTTACAGAATTAATTAGATGACTTTTTGCCCAACTCTGGTACTTACCATAGCAGGCAGGGAGGCGAAGGTGAGCGCAGCGTAGTACGCCTTGAGACTGTACCAGCGGTTGAAGTACTCCCTCCGCAGCATCCGCACTTCAGTCGGGACTGAAATAATAATCAATATTATTGTAAACAATATGTTATTGAACAGAATTTTGCCGTGTCTCCTAATTTATGCCGCGTGGTGACGGCAGTAAGAATACATTTTTTCCACCAAGAATACATTACCACCCAAACTCTTCCCGCGGTTGTCGTAAGAGTCGACTAGCGGATTGAAGTGTCACGGACCATTCTTTGATTTGATTGATGGATGATGGGCAGCAGCGTTATCATAGTGATAAAATGAATAGATACACTCAGCCCCTCGACACTTCATACTATGGTAAATTATGAAAGCATTTGGTACCAACATTGAGATATAAAAATAATCTTATAGAATTAAAATGCCTATTGTTGCATTTTATTAGCACATAATCATACCCCCTTCAAACTTAGACGTATTATACTTTTATTTACCACCTAAATAGGTAAAACGTCAGTGTCAAAAACGTACCGTCATAATTGTTTATTGTGAAAGCGGATGCCGGGTTCATGTTTTTATTGTGTTTTATACAAAATATTTAAATGTTTGGTCTAAATGGGGGGCAAATCAATATGGAAATGTGAAGTGTGTGGTGTTCGGCGTGGATTAAAACGAACTTCTGGCGTATTTTTGCCAACATTTCCTCTTGATCCTGGCAGGTCAGTATCAAATTATTTTATATTAGTAGCAAATAATTTTTTCATTTCATAATTGAATATATAATTTTTAACTGCAAACGATACAGTACTAATGAAATAAGAAATAATTTAAATGGCAAACGTCTAAATAAGGCAAACTAATGCACAAATAGAGTGCAACAAAATTTATCGATAATCGCTTCATTTCAGATGTATATTATCGAAGAAGAGGATCGGACGGAGAACGAATACAGAAGAGAGTACCTATCACCTTTTAATTCATGAAAACGATTTTGAGAAGCAATTCGAAATAGATTTAACAGGAATTGAAAATCAACCCATTGTATATTTAAGTGGTTACATTGATTATAGACTCCTGAAAAACAAAATCGCCACTCCATAGTATAATATTTACGATTGGGCCCATAACCTACTAAGAAAATGAAATAAAAATACTTATACAATAAAAATATTTTAGTGTTATATTAAATAAATAAATAATAATAAATATTGTGTTATAGCCTTATTTCATTTTACCCTTTCATTATTTTATGGTAATATAAATTCAGTATTACGGTAGGTGCAGCAAAATTATTGCACTTTTATCGATATCGATAAACAGTAAGTGTAGTGAGTGTCGAGCTCTAGTGTTGCTTTTTTAAGTTGGTAGTATTGACATTGTATTGTGTACGTTGGCACAAAATGCTTTCATAACTCGGTTTTAGGCTTGTTCGAGAGTGCCGTCTCTTAAAACGTAGTGATTTTATTCTCTTTGGGTACACTTAGGTAGGTATGTATATTATGTATAAGTGTTATAATTATAACCAATATAAAACGTTGCTGTTATATATGGCACCCTAATAAGTAAGTTACCTTAAACTAAAATGTCAGTTATTTTTTGAAATAGTACATTACTATAGAGGACGGGAAACGAAGGGTTACAGGCCAAGTAGATATATCTGGCCGAAGGAACTGAGGCCAGATAGGGATACGCGGCCTGTAACCCTGTTTCTCGCCGAGATTTGTATAGTGCTTTTCTCAAACTTGCCATAAAATAAAACGAACTGATTTCGCCGAGCCATACTATTTGACATTATTTGATTTGTAAATAAACCAATAGTAAAGTATCGTACAACATTAAAAAAAAACATTCGCGCCTAACTTTTTTTTAATTGTTTGAGGTATCCTTTTACCTGTTGGTATAGACATTAGTTCTTAGGTTATTTTTTTTTCTGTGGCTGAATGTCAAGACCTAGTGTCACAATTTGACGTTTCAAAACAAAAGACAGTTTGTTTGCAGTCCTAGGTGTGAAATAAATACACGAAATCTCTTTATATACCATCTTAGCATATGACACCGGATACATAGTATTTCCGGGTTTAATTTAAAGTAGTAACATCAACATTACGTAGCAAGTTTGAGAAAAGATAATTGATATTTCGTCAGCAGGTAGTCTTTAATCTTGTATCTCACACCACTGACAATGCTAAAACGAAATAACTGTTTATGCAACTCACATATGTATACATAGTGGGTAGGTACATTTTGATTGACAGTAGGTAGCTACAATAAATATTTGTGCCCCTAGGGAGGTAAGTAAGGCGATGCCGTAGGCGGGGGTTTTTAATGACTCGTGTTTGTAATCCACTTACAGACTGTGATGCATACAATATTTTACATCAGCATTACGAATAAAAAAATAAGTTTTAAAATTTTATCAAATAACGTGCCTACTGACATTTCTATAACTACCTAGGGAATTTAACTTTTCTAGAACTCTTGCAACGCATGCAAGGAATGACGCGCTAAGGATGCAAATGTAGATAGATTGTATGTTAGACAACAATTTATTAATACACATTTAACCAACACAGGCCACAGCACGTTTGGTATAAGTCAGTAATTAAGGCACTGGTCTCACCGCGAGCTACTAAGCTATGAACTATGGGCTATAAACACGAATAAAAGATACGCACTCCCGTGTAAATAAAAGAGACACGGCGATACTTGCCGGGCGGTGATAGCTCTTTTATTTATTTATTTATTTACACGGGAGTGCTTATCTTTTGTTCGTGTTTATAGCCGATAGTTCATAGCTTAGTAGCTCGCGGTGAGACCAGTGCCTTAAGAATAATGTTTACAATACTTACATATAAGCACAGGTATCATTATGTACGTGTACATAAAGAACACAAGGCAACTAAGGCAGAACTTGAAGTTGACAATCGGAGATCTGCCATCATTGCCCACTAGAAAGAATATGCAGCCGACCAGCAAGGCTGATAGCACGTGGTGAAGCAGCTGGATCCAAAGGCCTGTCTGCAAAACAAAATAAACTCTTGACCTCTTTATTCCGACTACATATTCGTTGCAGTAGACTGCTATCACCAACCCGCCTGCCCAGCGTGGTGATTGGAACATGTTTGGGGGAGGCCTTTGTCCAGTAGTGGACGTTTCTGGCTGAAATGATGACGAACCACGCGAACCAGTTTTGTGTATTAAGCCGCGTTCCCATTTAGTGTCTTGAGCTCCTGAGCGAGCATTAGTTCGTTTTTGGGCAGATGAAAACAAGATTACACATAGCAAAATGTTCGTTCATCAGCCCACGAATAAGTGGATGCTCGCTCAGAACACTAAGTGGAAAAGCAGCTTTAGCTACGAACCTATAATTACTTTTATTTGAAAATATTTTAAGCAGTTTCTCGTAAAATGAATGAAACTCAAACATTGTTTATTTCCTTAGGTATGTTAGATAGGGTCTACGACATTAGACCTGCGGCCCTAGCACAAGTGGTGCACGACAGCAACTCGTGGCAACCCGCCTCTTATGTGTTGACATCTTTATGATAATTGATATCATAACTTTGCAATGACAGCGACGCCAGATGCTGAGCCTATTATCAGGCGATTAAAATAAGGAAACAAGCTACGATCCAGTCATTCTAATCAAGGAAATTGCAATTTGGTCTCAAGTTGAATTGTTAGTTGAATTACCGCGTTCCGTTTGTTCTGTACGAACATCCGCCTGGTCAGGATAAGAAACTGCGTCAGGAAAGTGGTGGGAAACTCCATTTTCTGCTCCAGCTCCTTGGCCACGTGCTCCACAAAAATCCGCTGAATTGATTCGTCTGAATGCAACACTGGTCTCCTGTGAATTTTCCAAGAAATGTAATCAAATCAAGGAGACATTTTTAGTTTTTCATTTCAATTCATTCCCTGATCTCGTTATTTTAACTTTGGTAGGTATACATTTGACATCTAATGTTTACAATTTGACTAATAACTTGGTGGGGATAAAAAAAAAGTCGCATAACACCTTTACGCCAGAAAATTTATGGCTACATGACACGTACAAAATAGATTTTGAATACCCCTTATGGGAGGATTGTTTTAATATTAGGAATTAGGATAAATATGGTGTGCTTAGCTGTAAAATGTGTATGCGTAACATTATGTATGCTAAACGAGTAATGCCATTTAACGTTATGCTAAACACTCGGCCCAAAAATTTTAGGACAATCGACGTTACTTACGCGCCACGACAGACGCCCCTAATAACTATTAATGTTAGGACTGAGATATACTCCCACAGGCAGTAAAGCATGCATGCAAGGGTGTTATGTGAAATGTGGAGTGTGGCTCCACTATTCATTAATTCATTACAAATAATACCTTCGTCAGTGAAAGTCTCTGCCGCGTGGTGAAAGCAGTTAGAACACATTTGTCACCACTCCAAATCGTCCGATAAGTTCCGTTAAAAGTCGACTAAGGGATTGAAGTGTCACTGGATAATTGGATATTCGTCTATGGACGTCGTGGATATTAGATGATTGATGATGGCCAGCAGCGTCAACATAGTGGCCATACTACGCTTGGCCAGTTTGGCGATTATGGACCACCTAATGCGTCCATGTTAGCAAATAGGAGATGCGTACGCAATACGCATTGGACTGAGAGAGGTCGAGTCGATGACGTGTGTGATGTGAAACTTTAAAGAGCGGGTAATGCGATTTGCAACCCACATTATGACAATTTAACCTTGCGTTTAGGAGAGATGTAATATACTATACCTAAATATTAATGTAACCAACAATGAATCATACAATTTAATCAAAGGTAAAATAAGATCAGTATTAACCATAATGAACGGAATACTCCTCCTTGTTCCAATTAAGCCAACAACGATACAATTCATGTACGAATTTGTAAACAGAGTGGGTACTACGTTACTGCTTAAGCGGGCTTGTATCGCTTGTAGTCGATTTGATACGAGAATGCAGTTAAATTGATAAACGATTCGATCAGTTGTCGATTGTTATATTCCATTGGATACTAGGAAAAGGGTGGTTAATGCAGATTAGGAGATACGTACTTTCGAGAGGATTTTTATAAAAGTAATTATTATCCGTACGAATATTTATTATGGATCATGAGTTTAATGTTTAGGTTAGGTACTTTTGTGCTACATAATTATGTGTTTTACCAACCAAGTTATTAGCCTAAAACTTCTCCATACTGTTTGTATATTATAAAACTGTAAGGCCAATAACCTGATAGACGTACCTATAATTAAAATGTATTAATTTATTCTTTATTGCCTACAAAAGTGTTACTTATATTATAACTATTATAAGAAATCGTTGATCCGTAATCGCAAGTTTTCAACTTTCGTGACGTTTCCCCTAAGGCTTCTTTTCAAGTCCTTTATCTAGTTTAAACCTAAATCTAAAGTTAAGGTTACGTGTTTATAAATCAGACATACAACTTAACTCTCTAGAGACCAAGAAACTAAGTCGCTTCAGTGTAATGCTACGGCTACATACATCGCGATAGAATTATAGCGAAAAAACTTCGTATTTAGCCTACGGCGAATATGCATGGCCACACTGCTATAGAGAGTAATGCCTCATAGTTTATCGCGGAAAAAATATTTACTTAAAAATGTAAATATTTTGGTACTTTATGTATTGTGTGAAGTGTGACCGCTCAAGCTAAATTCATCGCTGTAATAGCTTTGCTGTCTTGTAACCCTGAAATGAATACTATACCACTTTTATTATAGCGGCCGAAAGCGCTTTGTGATTAATTACATATACTTAATAAGACGAATAACGGACGGAGTGCCTTTGTATAGGTTGAAAATATTTAAGACGATTTATTTAGATTTAGCCTTGGATGCCCGCAAACTTACCGACAGCCAAGCATAGCGACTTCGGCTTCGGCCGAAGTGCCGTGGTATTCGCGAATATAATATCCGGCTACATATACATCGCGATAATGCGCATATTTTCGTTATCACGATGTGTAGCCGTAGTACTACGCAAAATGTAAAGTGCTGCTAGTCCACGCGCCGTAAAAGTTGGGATACGTATTAGCTACGGAAACTTAAAACCATGATTTTTGCAAAATTGCAGTTTCCCTAGTAGATTAGATACCAGTTTCCTAGTTACTATAAGACTAGCTTGCAGCTCGCGCGCACAATACTTCCTCGAGTGTAATGATCAACTTAGTACACTCGTATCATAATGTACTATTACATAGTAACATATAGTGGTAAATTGTGATAACTGAGTTAATTTTTCCATCGACAATTTTCTTAAACGAATTTTTGGAATGACCCAGGTCATAAGGCTATTAGCCTATACAAATTGCATATTACTAAAACATAGTATTTGCATAACCTATGTATGTATATTCGAATTTCTATCATTGGGTAAATCTCAAGAGAAACCGACCTGAATAATACACTTGTAGTGAATTTCTATTCGAACTCTATACCAACATGTCTCTAACGAGATTACGCGTTGTTCAAGTGCTTACCTACGTATTCCTCCTAACTTTGTCTAACTAAATCATAACATTATTCACTATTTACGTACTTATGGTATTAGTGCCATCTTTGACGACATAGTTGTTCGAACCGCAATAATGAAAGAAAATCTATTGAATAAGTTTCTAAGTACTTACAGATAAAGTAGGTAGGTAGGTACTAGGTACTTTTATTTGTTTTGCTACTAAATATTGGGGTTGTTACTAAATAGTTGGAGTAATGCATGTGTTGTGTTATTGTTTATTGCGAACATTGATAGGCATACCAAGATGTCGTTAACATAATTATAAATACGTAGCATTAACACCAACCTCTTCAAGTCCGGATGAAAAACGTATAAATCCTTGTAAATGGAAAAAGTAGATAACAATGGATTTATTTTTGTAAGTATCATGTTATACAGTCCAAATACTTCAAACTAAAATCCCGGAAATAAGCCGGAAACCCGGAGAGGTATATCTAATATTCGGAAACCATGTTCATGTGAAGTAAGTAATTATCATTAATTTTGTGTTTATGGTAGGATTCGGGTTATTAGTGTAGTGAGCCTTATATTTATGTTATTTAGATACCTATTAAATTTTAGTATTGTGGCTATTGGGCTCTCCATCGCCTACTTGCATCTTATTGTATATGTCATATTGTTGTAAAGAGTAGGTATAAAGTTTATTCCGCGTGGTGATGGCAGTAAGAGTACATTTGTCACCATCCCGAAGTCTTTCCGTGGGTGTTGTAAGCGTACTAATGGATTGAATTGTTACTAACCATTAAAAATTCATCATCATAGTGTATACACATTTTGGGCGTTGGGGCGGAAAGGTTCTCGAGTGGCGGCCACGTACCGGTAGGCGCTCCACCAGATGGATTGATGACGTGGTGAAGGTTGCAGGAGTCCGTTGGATGCGGGTGGCGGCGTCTTTCGGCTGATATGATGATGATGACGATGATGAACGGATACACTACTGCGATCGCCAACCCGCATGTCCAGCGTAGCGATTATGGGCATAATTTGCCCCCTAATGCTGCGTCCATACGCATAGATAATGATGATATGAATATGTTTTAGTAATGCTCTCACCGGCCACCTCTAGCAGTGATCCTATCCAGCTTGCGGCACAGCTTCCCATTCTGGCAGAGCTCAGAGAGCTGAGCAGGCGCCTCTACGTCGATGACGAGGGTCTCGATCACGAAGTCCGCCGGGTTGTGCGTCGTGGGGCAGATGTGGCCGACCTCGGCGAGGAACGGCACTAAGAGAGGAGCTGCGCCCTGTGGAAAACGGAAAAGGTTTGGAAAATAAGTAAACTTGAAACTTAAATAACATATGTATTTAAGCAAAACTACATTAATAGTTTAAAAACAATAAAAAAATAAATTAATCCCTTTTGAAAAGACACTCCTCAGTTGCAAACAGAAGTAAGATGTCGAACGATATAATAGTTGGAGCCGGCTCTTGTATATCTATAGATAAAAGAAAACTGGGTTTCTAGTAATAGAAACCTTTACGTAATTTGTCTTGATGCAAAATAGTATATTTCGATGCTAGAGCGGAAAGTATGTCATTACCTGACATTTCCACACGTCTATCGAACGACGTTTTTCAATACCTACAGATGACAAAAAAATGTAAATTAAGTACGAAGATTGCCGGCCTAGAAACATTGAAAAATAGTGATTAGCATTGGATATCTAAATACAACAAGTTAATATTTCCTGATTCTGACATAAACCTGCTGGAAAGTGAAAGACCAAATCAAGCCACATTTGAATGTTAAGCATGTATGCAAGTAAATTTCGGTGATGAGCTGCATTCGTTGAATGCATTTGCTCGTCGGATAATTGGAAAAGTTCAGATCCACCCCGCCAAACGATTCAATCCGACCAATGAAATGTTCATGGAGTGGAGGTTGCTGGATATGGTAGATAATATATCTATACGTTTATTAAAACCAAATTTATTGGTTACTTAGTTTTTTTTTACTGTATATAGAAACAGTAAAATACAAAAAATATGTACCTTATCTACACAAATATCAAAGACAAACGCTTAAATTTACGAAACACTTTAACCCACTTCATGCCTTTGCCCAATTTAGCCAGATTATTCCATTTAATACACAAAGTATGGTTTACAAACTTTTGATACCAAATGCTGTCCCAGTATTTATCGCAGTTAGAAACAAGTTTGCTGGGAGTAAACAAAAACCGCCGGACAGGACTTAAGGACTTAGGGAAGGGCATGTAAAGGTTGCAAAAAAAGCTGCAACAGCAACTTTTGGTCGCAAAACAGGCGTTTTTTATCGCGATTAAGGATTAGTCAAAATTAATCGTTAGTCTATACTATTATAACATGCAATGACAAATAAAAGCGGCCAAGTGCGAGTCGGACTCGCGCACAAAGGGTTCTGTAGCAGCATATATAAAAATACAGTTAAATCAACCTATCTCAGGTGGATATGTCGAATCTATAAGGGTTGCGTGCGTTGTTGCTATTTTGCGGAACTGCGAGAACTAAAATAAACAAGTTTATAATAGTATATTACGACACAAGTGCGAAAAACATGAAATTGGAAACGAGTGGCGATGTTTTAAATCGACATTTAATTACAAAATTAAATTACCATAATATCATGTAGGAAAAAAAGTCATATTTTAACAATTAGCAGGACTTAATTGCGTACACATTACGCTTAAATTAATTAATTATGGTTCACAGTTTTATTGACGTTTCGGGTGTGTCAAGCTCGAAACGTCAGGATCACGAATACCTAAATGTAAGTGCAGTGAGGAAACTTTGCCGCAGACATTTGCAATATCAGCAAGCATGGAAGTAAGCAGCTTATATCTTTTCCGATTATATTTCCTAAGATAATATTTCAATGTATTCAAATAACTCCATAACGTTCCTCGGCGGATTTGCATTCGTTCGACTTGCAAAGATAGGTAGGTACTTAACTACCTATTTGAACAAGGGATTACAAAACGGTTTTGTAATGGTGTAGGTATGTCAATAATAATAATTTTACATTGGGTATTTTATGATGTTTGATTTATGTTATTTTTGTAAATTATATTGCATTTAAGGTTAAGTATATAGTATAACAATATAGACATCGTGTAATAAATTAAATTAAGGAACAAAGTACTTGAATAAGATATAATAGGTATACAATCAAGTACCTATCAGGGATATAATTATTGCCACGCCACGAGTCGTAGGCGAATGGAAATACTCGGAACAAGTTAATTAAGAATGACATTTGCGCACGTCCATCGAACGAAGTTTTCCAATACAGAAGCCAAAAAAAAATTAAATACAACCAAAAAATTCAAGAAATATTAGGTCATAAGAGTAGTCATTACCTATGAAATTGGCGTTTTTATGGAGTATTTTGAGAAAGTCTATTTTCCATACAATGAATTTTGTGTTTTGGTTTTTGATGTCAAAAACCAAACGCATATCTATTTACACCAATTTTTGCCAATAACATTTAACACTCTATTGCGTGCTTTTTATTTATCTCTATTTCATAAAACTATATAGTTATTTAATAAATAGGAGAGGCCTACGCCAAGGAGTGGACTGCGTTAGACCGGTGATCATGTGAAATCTAGATAGATATTTAGAATAATCCTTTTTACGTCACCGAGAAAAAATCGTTCTGGTACAGTCAACTACAAAGAGATGTATCCACGTTAGTCTTACAAAATGAAGGAACTTTTAGTATGCAAAAATTATTTACCCTTGCTTCGTGACATTTTCGGTATTCACCAAATCTTACACTATTATCGATTCGTTTTAAGTGCAATTATTATGTATCCAACCAAACTTCCTATGAAGGTACTCCTGCAACCTTCATTTATTACCTAACAATATGTTATTACAAATATAAGTCATATTTCAATATTCTAAAGAAATGTATCCATTTTGAATAGTTTGCCATAACCTGAGATAGATGTATGCAGTGACAAGTCTGCACTGCTTTCGTGAGTTGTCAGTCAGTCAGACGTCAAAGCAATCCGTGTCGCATATGGATCAAATATTCTTTATAAGTTATAACCAGAGGGCCTATTGCGAACCACGAACGTTGTTTTGCCTCTCTTTCGCACTTGCAATGTCGAACGTAAGTGTGACAAAGAGGCAAAACTTCGTTCGTGGCTCGCAATAGGCCTTCAGGACCGCTACCGCGAAATCCGTAATCATCAAATCGAAAAAACTTGTCACGGTTACTCTTATTGGAGAGGTCCTAATTGGAGTGACAGAGAAAGTTCCTTTGCTGCTGTTCAGCGGTAGGTGCCGTGCTAGCGGAAGCTAGCTAGGAAAATACGTTTGCTATTTGGATTGCAAAAACTGCATTCAACGAACTAATTACAGAATGAAAAATGAAGGAAAAGTTTGCAAGAGGAAAATATTTATTTATACCAACATTTTTCTTAAATAATCAAATGAACAAAACAATCTAATCCTTAATTTAACAAAAAAAAAATACATAAAATAATGTCTCCAAAGACTCAATATCTTCATTCTATGGAATACGTGTTCTTTTAAATTATCTTTAGTTCTTATATCTGTTGGGTTCCAATTTTGCACCATCAATCTTCACAAGTTTTCAATCGGGTTCATGTCGGGACTTTTTGGTGGAAGCTTAATTAGGTGGAGGTCGTCCTGGTTTACAATCCAAGTTTGGACAATACGCGAATTGTGCACTGACGAATTATCCTGTATCAAAGTTATTAATCCGTCTCCGAATACATTTTTAGCGGTGGGCATCAACACGTCTTATAAAATTTCTTTATAATTTATTGCATTCACCCGAGTAGGTATTTCTATTAGACTTTTTTGTTTCCAAATTTGAAAATGTTTTGTTTGAATTCTATTCTGAATTTAAACTTATTGGTTACATTAGGAGTTTACCTAAATTTGTCAATACATATAGGTAGATAATAAAAGAGGTTTGTAAGTATAAATTAAGAGGAAACATAGTGGGATACATTATTGTTGTATATTAAACGGGTCGATGATAATGTAAGGTTTGATTGCTACTAGAAATGTCACTAACCAAGGGTAATTCATTATGGCAAATTAAAATTTACTTCATTTTATAAGACTAACGTGGATACATCTCTTTGTAATTGACTGTACAATGTACCCAGGAATTCCCTATAATAAAAGTAGTTTTAACTGTTCAAAAATCCTTTGTGTTGAAGTATTTGTATACCTACATCTCAACATCTAAATAGAATCACTTTTACATTAAACTTCTAAAAGCTATTGGTAAATCTTGTTTGAAAAAGAATTCTTCCCTTCACATATTTGAGAGTTCCCTTTATCGTTTCGGTATGTATCTATTTATTCCGTCAAGCATGAAACTAATCTCTGAAGGGTGACTGCACCAGAGCTATTATTAGTAGGTGGAAGGGACGGATATTAGGTATATTCATTCATTTCAGCCCAAACACGTCCACTGCTGCACATGGGCCTCCCCCAATGATCGCCGGTTTTGTGCTGCTTACTTCCAGCAGGTTCCCAATACACAATTGCACATTCATACACTAAAACAAATGAAATCTCGTGGCATCGTTAGAGCATTGGAAGCGTAAGAAACATGATAATACGATATTTCCTGTCTGGGATAGGGATCCAAATATTTTTATCTACATAAATATAGTTAGTGCCCTAAAATGCTTTCAGAAACAATAGACAATGACCTGCTGGGCATTACAACACTCTTGTGACCCACACTCGAGTCGGAATGCCCATCATTACGTACAATTGAATAATAGTACATTACTACCGAGGCCGGGAAGTGACTGGTTGCCGGCCGAATATATGTAGACGGCCGAGCGAAGCGAGGCCGGATAGTATTCGGACGGCAACCCGTCATTTCATGGCCGAGGTATGTATAATGCTTTTCTCAAACATGCAATGAAATGAAACAAAAAAATGATTCTTCTTTCTAAGAAATTATAAATCAACTACATAACTTAGGACTGATTTTTCAATTGCCAGTTAACAGTATCTGTCAGATAAACGCTAGCTGTATCCTGTTTTGACTGATGACTTTAGAAAAGGATAGTTATAATTTTAACTAACGAATAAGTTTATCTGGCGATTGAAAAATCAGCCCTAAGTCTTTGAAACACAACAAAAGTCAAATACGACACCGACACCTCATTTTTTTTTTAAGATTGACCTGTTTGAAAGTTGCAATTTTTTTATTTAAAAAAGCGGTATATGACGACGCGGTCGGTTGGGTCCAATTAATCGCATGCAGTGATCGGGGCCGACGGATCGCGCCGTATAATACTGCTTTTTAAATATTATTTTGAGTAGTTATTATACATTTATTTTAAATTATATAATTTAAATACCTAATTATAACTGCAAAAAATTCCCAATCATTTTTTTTAATACTAACACTACTTACAGATAATTATTGGCTAAAAGCCAAGATGCCAGGTCACAACCCTATGTCAAATGAAAATTAAAAAAGAGGTACTTGCCGGCCTAGGCCGGCAACGAGCTACTTCCCGGCCACTTTTTTGGCACTTAACTACAACATTTCATTGCATGTTTGAGAAAACTACTATTATGAAGCGGCGGGCGGGCGTAGAAAAGTTAACAGATCCTCAACAACTTCAACAGAAGGGTAGGCGGGTAAAGGATGCTTAGTTACTTAATTTCCGTAATTCATGTTTCTATCTTTAACATTTTTTTATTACACCTTCAAACAGTTAAAAATGTAATTAGATAATTATCTTTCCGTGGCCTGTTCAACTAAGTACCTTTATAATATTACTTACCTTAATAACTTCTATCCATTTTTCTAGCTACACTATTATATAACTAACAAGAAGTGAATTTGCCTGCAAGTTGAAATTAACATGGAATTTAATAAGATCCGCTATACTCGCAAGTGGCCTTGTGTCAGGTGTCTTGTCTTTTAGCCAGGGACTTGTAATTTAAGTTTGCACTTTTAAGTTCTTTGCGGGGATTTTATGAGAAAGGTTTTAGGTTTAATAAAAGTTAAATGTGTCTGGTATAAAATTTATTTAAATTGCAGTTTAAAGTTTCAAGTCCTAGGCATTAGCTTTGAAGTTACAATTCACGGTTTTATCAGCTAGCAAATTAATACGATAACCATTTGCTTTTGTTTCAGTACCCGGTTAATTTATAGGTAAATTAACCAATTCGCCAATGGTTTAAAAAATAATAATAATATAATATTTCAAATATTTTAGTTATTTCTGAAAATATTAATTAAAAACGTATCTATTAAATACCTATTGAATTTTGTAGAAAGAATTATATTCTTTCCTTTCACTTAATGATATCAAACTTTAACATGTTAAAATGTAGAATAACATGAAGAAATAACATGAAGAATAATTTTATTCAAAAATAAGTGTAACAACAACAACGTTAGAAAAGTCACACGTCACTAAAGACTTAAGAATTTCTGACTGGCTCCATTGTGATCTTTTTTGTGATCGTGACCTTTTTTGGACTCCCACGTATCATTACTAGATGAGCCTTCGTCGTGCGTGTACGTACCTAAAGCAAAACATTTGTTTTTCGGTGAACTGGAAGCAAATACATGTGATTACTCGTATTTATTTTAAATGTCAAGCTCAAGCCTCGGGCCTCCTAAAATAATTATAAGCCCCTGCTTCATTTCAGATAGGATTAGACAGAAAAGTAGGAAAGGTAGTAAAAGTAAGAAGGTAAAAGTGAATTTCAGACCATTTGATTTACTTACCACAGATAATTTATGGAAACCCAGTTACCGCTTTGGATAATATACCTATTCAGAGAATAACAGACGCAATAGCATACCTAAATACGAAGACGTGCAAGCGTCTGCTAAAATATATTAGCAATAAGTCTCCGACAAGCCACATAGTATAGACGCTCGGGCGCTGCATTCACTTGCATAATGTCTTCTATTTGCGCTCCCGACGTGCAAACAATCCGCCAAGTGACTATTAACCTGCACAAAGCCAAGCTCCTGGGTTTTATACACTGTGTATTTTGTCAGCTAGTTTTAATGTGGCGACGAAATCTCTAAAAACAGCATCGTAAAAGTTAGTAGGTTTTTATAAGCTTAGAAGATCTTTACTAAACGAGAATACAGGACTAAAGTGTCAAAGAATTATAATACCTACGAGTATCTCTACTTGATTTTAAGAGTAACTAGTTTAAATTAGAATAATCCGAATACATTTAATGCTTCCTCTAAGTACATAAAAAAAATTACGAACATGTTTTGGTAAACAAACACTCAGGGTCAAGATTTATTGCTAAAGTGGGTAAATCCATTTAACTGTAGGTAATGAAAATGACCATTCAAACGTCTGTTCATTTACTTATGATGCTAGTTTTACTTATAAATTATATGTATTATACTAGATAAATAAAATTTTTAATAAGTAGATATAATTGTATTAAATTGGCACCATTAATAAATAAACACACCAGTAATAGGTCACGTACATTACACTCTTACGTAGAATTGTCCAAGTGGTTAGCAGATGGTGTTAAGGTGCATGCAGACCAAAAGAGCATTCGCTGTTCTATCCCCCACTCTACGAAGTCAACGAATCACGTTTCGTGTAACGATCGAATTTCGTAGAGTAGGGGCTTAGAACAGCGAATGCTCTTTCGGTCTGCATGCACCTTTAGAGGTTGAATTTCTGAGACGATTGCTATGTAGAGAGCTTTCAAAGAGTTTTACAAAAGTGAGGTTAAGTAGGTACCTAATGTACCTCAAACTCAAAGTCAAACTATTCTTTATTCAAGTAAGCTTATTAATAAGCACTTTCGAATCGTCTGACATGAGAGAAAAAAATCTACTACTGGTTCAAACCCTACGCCGTTCCTGAGAAGAACCAGTAAGAAACTCAGGTCGACTTATTTTTTCAAAACAGTATAATAATACATCTTATTAAAATAACATGCATTAAAGAATGTATTACATAAAAAAAAAAAAGATTATTATAGACATTTTTATAAAGACAGAAATAAATAAAGGACCATAATATTAACAAAAATAATTATTATTGTACAAGTTCGCAACATTATTAAGTATCTATATCTAATACTACTAGAGATGTAACGGTATACATATATATCAATCAATCATTTAAGGATTTCGGTTCACAGGTACCTAAATATAACATTAGAGATTAGTTTTCTCGTTTGCAGAACCAACCCTTCATCATTCATAATCCATTCCCTTTTCATATTTTTGGACGGATTAGTAAAAACAATGGACTATACCTACTGTGTTAATATTATACAGGGTCTTGCATATTTTTGCATGTTCCACAGATAGGCCATAGATTACCTAAACACAAATTTGGTATGACTCGAAAGCAGTGTTGCTTACCCGCATTTTTGCCACCAGTAGACAAACAGAGTGTGAGCACTCTTTATTAGGTTCTTAACTTATTACCCATAAAATTGGCGTTTTATATAAATAATTACAAGGAAAGTCTTGAAAATGCAGACTTCCATTATAAAGATACAATGAGTTTTATGTATTATACCTATTTTGGTGTCAAAATCAAATCAAAGCAAATTTGTGTTTCGTTGATTTTTAGGGTTCCGTAGCCAAAATGGCAAAAACGGAACCCTTATAGATTCGTCATGTCCGTCTGTCCGTCTGTCCGTCTGTCACAGCCAATTTACTCGGAAACTATAAATGCTACATTATCGAAATTTGGTAAGGGTATGTGTTGTATGAACCGCTACAGGATTATGATACTAAATTGTAAAAAAAACCATTGGGGTGGGGGCCCTCCATACATGTAACTGGGGGATAAAAAAAATTTTTTTGTTGTATATAAGCGTGTGGGGTATTAATAGAAAGGTCTTTGAAAATGATATGAAAGTTTATACATTTTATTTTTATTTAAGCAAATTATTTTCGAGATATCAACTCTCAAAGTATGAAAAATGTGTCCCCCCCCCTTTATTTTTTAAACTACGCGATATAAAATTCTAAAAAAAATATATGTTATGCACATTAATAAACTCTATCAACGATTTTTGGATTGATTAAATTACCTTCTATAGTTTTTGAAGTAGGTTGATTTAACTGTATTTTTATAATAATAAATTGATAATGGTACGGAACCCTTTGTGCGCGAGTCCGACTCGCACTTGGCCGGTTTTTATTTCATTAGACCAGGTAGGTATACTAAGTTTATACATTTGAACCGGCAGAACATGAGAATGAGTAGTTTTAAAAGTTTATTTTTGGATATCATTCAAGAAAAAAATCAATTAAGCTAGAAAATTGTTAAATAAATTAAGCTAGAAATTGATTAATAATCTATGTTTAGGTACTTATTTACTGAAATAATGAATTCGGCACCAGCAAATGTGATGAACAAAAAAGTCATTGTCCAGGTACCTAGGTACAGTCAAGGGCATAAATAAACTTAATTTCTCCTAATGCCATTGCAATAAATGTTACCATGGACTGTGAACGTAAATATGAAATGGGCCTAGAGATTAGTAGCGGCACGAATACATTCACAACAAACTAAAATTGCAGCTAATCAGCCACGTAGACCAAAAACTGTACAGTGTAGCAATATAGTATTATCTTGTGTATTCTACCTACGATAAAAGGATATAACTGATACCAGCAGTATTAGGGCTGACACACCCCCTCATTATCCGCCCGTCGCACACGGTCTGCCTCTGACAACCCTGTTTTGTGCCAATCTTTTACGCTCAATTGTTTTTACATTGAAACGTAGATACGAGATAACAGAGTGCAACTTAATTGAATACTCGAAAAGTTCATAATGAAATTATTTTGTTAATTTGTAAGTTGAAGAGCGTAGGCCGAACAACGAATCAAGTGGGGTCTGAAATATCCTCAAATACACTGTAATATCTAAGTTCCTATCGCGCTATACATTATAATACATGTAAAATACTCAAATTACAAGGCACAGTAATTGAAATACTCTTTATTTTCTTCAGCTCTTGTCTTTAAAATACCTTTATTTATTTTTATTTATTTATTTAAACTATTAACAGCATAACAGTAGGTATTAATAAAAGAGATGTTATTATTATGTTGTTGTAAGAGAACCGTACACTTTAAATAAGAACTTTGAGAGAAGATGTTGCTTTTACCTTAAACTGTCCAAGTAGATAAATATTCATACGTAAAATATGAATGTTACCGCGACAAAGTTCTGAATTTTTAATAGTTAGCAACCTGAGACACTACTCCATGAGGACAGCTCCACCCCGCGCGGTAGGTACTTAGCGGGAAACTTAGCGTTTTAACAGCGTAAATTGCAATAGTGACAGGTACCTACAGAGCAAAACTATAATTTTATTTTGTGTTTAATTATGCGTTTGTTGCAATACTTGCCACGTTTGTACAGTGTTGCTTGATCTCCTGTTTTTCCAGGAAAAATGTTTAGCGACATTAGTAGAGTTCGAATCTACCAAAAAAAACTTTTTTTTTGTTGTTCGTATTTCTACTGTAAAAAGTTTTTTTGTGTAACTATTATTTCCAAATTAAGTTAAACTTTTTTGAATTTTTCATATTTTTTGTCGAAGATTAAGAAGGAGTCCAGGATGTCTGCGAATTAGTATTTCGAACTTAGTTACCTATAGTACCTAACAACAACGCGGTAAACATTTAGAATTTAATATGCCAAGAAACACAAGAATTTATTTATAATGACATCAAACATGTCAAAATTATTTTTCCTTATGTACTATAATAATGAGACAGCATTATCGACTGTTATCGTTGTCTGGCCGGAATTATCCGCAAAATCCCGCCAAACACCGGAACAAACCAGAACGCACCGGAACCGGCGTTGGTCCGTGTAGCAGCCGAATGAATTAAATATGATCACGTGCCAAATCGGCATTGTTATACAGCATGTATCACATAGTAGAGCAAAGAAAGAAACCTGTGAATGTATAAGTCATACTGACCAACTTTTACTACCGGGCCAATGCCGAAATCGCGAGAATAAATTTGACTGTCCCATACAAAACGGCAGCATCCCACCGGCCGGAATGTATGTATGAAACGGCCAATTTTTTTTTCGCGATTTCGGCGTTGGCCTGGTAGTAAAAGTTGGTCACTATGACTTATACATTCACAGGTTTCTTTCTCTGCTCTACTATGTGATACATACTGTATATTGAATTGTTTATGATACGAATGACTTACATTACGAAAGGTTCGTGTGATTAGTTTTTTATCCACATGATAAAAAACGTTTAACTTTCATATTAATAGCTGTTTTCAAACTCGAATATCGTGATTACTGACCGAAATTAAAATCGGGTGTTGTTTGTTAACATTGGCGGTTTATTTACTTTATGGAGCTACTTAATTAATATTGGGTGGGTCTGAAAACGATATATGATAACGATATTATAGTTAATATACAATCATTTTTCACATGGCAATCGTACTGCCAATATATTCTTAATTTTTATAAAATTAATTACCTAACTATGATATCTATGGGATCTATAGTATCTATAACACTTACTTTTCTTTCCTTTCGAAGATCATTCATCTTCTTAATTTTTCTAACTATCTATGTTCTGAGAGTATGTGGTGTGGACATTTTTGAGTGTTATGTGGTATATTATTGCTAATTACCAAATTTTTTTTAGGGACTTTATGATGCTTTCAATATTGCCTATCAAACGTATTTCGGACAAGTCTACATAGCTGACCTTACGACTATTTCAGCGACTTCCCATAACTAGGTATTTTAAGAAACAGTAGGTCAAGGTGCTGTCCGAGTATACGATTTAAATGGTTTCTTCATATTTGCTCAATTAAACATATGCAGAATAAATGTGGTGGATTTCATGTTTTACATAAAATAGGAATTTCAGACAACCTTTTAGACGGCCTTCAAGTTCTATAACGCGTGCGAAAAGAGTGAGACAGCTATAAGAAACGGCCATGTATAAAAGCCTTCATTAAAAACAACGGCTTTAAACCATCGTTGGTACAGGTTGATATAAATGCTACATGATAGTTATATTGGATGTCAAAGCCAGAGTACTTGTAAGTGTGTACTATATATTCTTAAAAGTCTTCTTGCAGGAATTCAGGAAATTTTTTGGTGAAAAATAAAGGCTGGGCCTCACCGGATGTATGTGTAGCAGGTGTGCTCCGGCCTTAAGTGCTACGGCAATGCCTAAATGAGTTTCACTGAAAATCAGCGTTGTGAAATGTGCCCTGTGGCTTATTTCGTGACACCAAAGCTGATTGCAGTCCATTTAGCGCAATTTGTTTTTATATATGTTGCTATTTATAGTCATTAAACTTAAAGAACGTCACGTCGAGCTTCTAGGATGAAATTTCTACTTTATTCAATCATAAATTAGACACATGTATATTTTTTACATAAAAGTGAAAGTTGTATTTATAATTAACGATATACTTAGTCAAGTTTCCACATCATCATGGAAGTTATGTTATGATATCTATTTACATACCAAATCCTTATTTATATTTACTTGTAGGCAAGTCCAACTTATACCTACTCGCTACGTTTTTAAGGTTCCATCCTGTCTGTCCGCAGCATAGGTCTGCGACCATTAGAATTAGAAATTTGCGATATAATATATTCGTAGAGATATAATATATTATACACATCAATAACGCGTTTTTTTCGGGTACCTCCTGTATAAAGTGAGGGTATTTTTTTATTCATTGAAATTCTATAGTGTGGAGTGGAGTGTGGAGTATCGTTAAATATAGGTCTTGAAAAAAAGAGTTTCCAAAGAAAGAGTCTCTATTAAATTATGAGTAGTGATATTCCATTCCGAATACCTAACTGTTCTAAAATGACGAGATATAACTCATTGTGAAAGATAAAGCGTGTCTACAGCATGTTAAGTTAACCCGCATCGAAGCGAGGCTATCTAGGCAGCACATTACCTCTGGGAGGTGTCTAGCACACACAGTCCCAGTAGGCCAGCGAAGACGAGGAACCGGAAAGCATTATTGATTCTAAAAAAGTAACAAACATTTTATGACGTACAGTAGAGTTCATAAATATATGAGCAAATCCAAGGCTTCAAAAATAAATGAGCATAGGAACATACATATGCATGTGAACAGATTTACCAATCAAAAATATGTATATGTATATTACCTGTCCCATTAATCTGAGCATGATGTGACAATTTGTGTCACATCAATGTGTAAGCAACTGAGAAGTCACAAATATGTAGGTACATCATTCTTAAATAACTTTTAGGAAACTTGCTTTGCGAGTTTAGGGTAAAATGTGAGTGAGTTTAGTAAAACGTCCCACTTTGTCGTTTGCCATAAAGCCGCTTTGTCAGTTTATTCATATGAAGATATGTACAAGGAAATCTCGTCTTTATGGTAAGCGACAAAGTGGGAAGTTTTACTAAAAACTAACACAAATGATGTAAAGTTTGACTGTACTAGTAAGTTACATATAGTTACTCTGTTCAATAATTCCTGGCTTGTGTATGGGTCCTTATTCAAAATCAAAAATATAGGCGTGATGAGTCGTGTGCCCAATATTTTTTTATTTCTTGATTTGGTGAAAGGTGTGTTCTTTGAAAGTGGTATAAAGATTTTAATTTATGTACAACTGAATGATCTGTACGAGTATTCACTGCTTTTGTAGAAATGGGTGGTAGGCGAGACGTAAATTACAACTGCGAATTGGTTTAGGCAACATTTGGGCTCGTAAATGGCGAAAATCCAACGATTGGTGACCCGGATAGACTCCGAACGGTCGGTAGGTAATAGAGAGAGACGCAAATGGCGAAAATCAAAATGTCTTCTCTATGTCCTTAGTAGAATGCTTAGAAATGAAAATTGCTCCATTTAGATAGAATAAGTAGTCACACTATGTAAATATTTATCAAACGGGTTACTCACGTAATTTAAGTCTATAATTCCTCGACATGTTTTGATCCATTTATACATGTACACGTCAGGCTTTGGTCGCGGATACTCCCTGATGAGGATCCTCTAAATGGATCGAGACATGTCGAGCAATTATCGACTTAAATTACGTGAGTAACCCGTTTGATACATATTTAAATATGTTTGAGTCTCACGTTAGTATTTAAACTCTTTACTGTACTGTACTACAATACAAGCACTCGATCTCACACACACACACATCACAAAATTCAACAGGCCAAAATGACATTCCATTTTTAATGGCTTTCGAAACAATTTAGTTACACGTTTTTAAGTTTTTTATATTATTAACATTTCGATAAAACACTATTTATTTAGGTAATATACAAGTGGGTGTTAAGGCAAGGAAATTGATTTATGCTTGACATCGTACAAAGATAATAGATAAGATAATAGTTAGTGATAATAAATACGCAAGCATATGCAAGCAGCTAGGGAACCTATATTATTGTAACTATAATATTGAACCTATAGTAATATATCGTACTTTAACGCATTGAAAATAAATGTAGCTTATCGAATCTGACTGTAAAAGTATTTTATCAGGTTATATTTCCATTAGCATTGAAGTTTCATAAATATATGGGAATTATCTTTGCATTGGGTCTATGTAGTGTGTACTTGTATAATGTAGAATTCATAGTGTACACAATTTTGTTGAGGCTTGAGACTTGTAGAACAAATGATCACATTTTATGAAGTAAAAATTTACGACACCAATTATAGGTATGTAGGTTAGTTTACTCACACTTACTTCGCCTTGAGTATTATGTTATCGAAGTCACATTTAATCCAAGTTAACCAAACTTATCAAAGGCGTAACCATATCACAATAATATTGCGGCACGTCAGGGGGCAAGAGAAAATGAAGAAAGTTCGGTGATGAGATTGTCGCCCACATTGTCTCTTGTAGGTAGTTAGAGGCTTTTACCAGATTTTGTATGCTCGCTGATAAGGGGAACAATAGGGTTATATACGCTTTATTACATTAGGCTTCCTTAAAGCTCGCAAGGCGAATCCATAAAGGGTTACAAAGAGATTGGAAGCGTTAAATTTTGTACCTTTTACGTATGTAAGTGGTGTAGGTATATAATACGAGTATATATGAATTTAACAAAGTACATAAGATTAGGTAGTAACAGTATATTTACTACTTATGTCAATATAAAGCTTGACTAATTATCAAGGAAAATAGCGAGCTCCTTATTATAAAAAAGTCGCAGAAATACAGGGTTATTTTTTCAACAGTACAATAAATCAACATACGTAATAGTAGTCCAAGTTACAGAATACTAACATTTTTTGTTACTACCCCTTTAGAACAAAAAAACTAAAATACCGATGTTTGAACTTATCCGCAAACCTAATAAGAAAATTGGACGCATTACGCATTATCAATGTACATAACTGGCAAAACACACGAACTGGCAACTGTTTGTTTACAACGTCATCGCACGTGGCATGGCGGCTTAGAAAAGCGACAATGATAATTAACTTATGATTATGACTTGGCAAAAAAATTTTACTTGATCCCAAATCTTCCTTCATACTTGCACTAAGGACAGAAACTTTCTTCATTGAGGCGTATTTAAACACTTGAAATCAACTTTATACACAATGATTGGAATAAAAAAACATACCTGATTAATGGAGTCCATTTCTCATACTAATTAATTAATTCACATACTTAAGCAAGTGTTCAAAATGTTGGCCGTGGTTATCTAAACACACTCTTGCCCGTTTTTGAATGTTTCCTTCGATATTTCCCAACACAAGTCTGTAGTTCTCACTTTTAAGTTCATCAAATGCACTTATTATTAGATTTTTTAAGTCTTTTAAATTTTGGGCCTACCCTCACCCCACAAAAACAGTCACATGGGGTCAAATCTGTTGACCTGGCTGGCCATAGCTATAACACTGGCATTTTCCAGGCGGGGCACACTTTCTTCAGCGTATAGCCGCTGGGCGGCCACTGCATTTTCCCCAATGAGAAAATAACTACGAACCATTTCGTACGAGCAATTTCCGACTGAAGGTAGTACGATGCGGCGCGTGCGCACATACCTACGTCAACCGTGACACTGACCGTCCCTGACCTAGTCACCGAGATTGAGGTAACTGCTATGTTGCCAACTCGTGCGCAGGTCGCTCACCCCTTTCCGCCGCCCTCTGCGTCCCGCACCCCGTTAACGTCTTATCATGAGTAGGCCCATTATTTTGCATTTGCATGAAGGAAAAAAAAAATTCAATTTTATTTGATAAATGTAATCTATTATCGATACCAAATATGTGGGAAAATTTATTGTACCGGTGAAAAAGTAGCCCTGTATTTTGACTTCTGCGACCATGTACAACATGGACGTCTAAAGCCAGCTCAAAAATGCCCCCAAAAACAATTGCTCAATCGTGCCAAGATGGGCAGAACATAGCGCTTTTCTTAACACCGCCCATATTTCTGCGCAACATCTGTGACAAATGTTTATAGAATATAGCCAATCAAATTAAAACTTTTATGGACCAATCACAACTATTTTAAAATAGGAGTTTAAGTTTTTATAGGTTGATTTTGAAATACAGTACCGTGATGCATTGCAGAGGGGGTAACACTTTTCAAGTAAAATTCGGAACCGTTTTTGAAAGGCAAGTTAGTATGGTGAGCGGCTTCCATGTTTTATTTGTTCGTAGTTCGGATTTTATCTCGTTCAATAAATAAAGGCTAGAATTTCACATTTTCAATTCTCACTGTTCGTAAATAGATACAAATAAATTGCTTTTTCTTGTGTAAGTGCAGAGCACTATTGTCTTATTTAGGACTGTTAGGTTCATTGTTTTAAACGACTTTTAACTTATTTATGGTTGAAACAAAATTAATTATGTAGCTTGAATTATTATTAGGCAGTAAGTCACCCGTAATGGTCTCCAGAATTAGGTGCCGTAATGAAATTTAGAGGTCAGCTGATAAAATTTATTTCCGGCACCATAACTTATTCCAGGCCGTTTCTTTATACCGTCAACCCATTTATGTTCCTGCCAGGGCGGGAATTGTAATATTCGGCACCTTAGAAATCTCTGAACAACTATTAATTTTCTTAATATCGTGCTTAAAGAAGAAGTAATTTTATATTTTTGTAATAATTCCGGGTATTCACAAGCAGAAGAATTCCCGAGCTGGAAAAATATGAATATTCGAATTAATCCAAGACCACCCATGGTTTTTCCTATCAAAACATAATTATCAGTGAAAATAAACATGTTTTAATGATGATAACTGGAAAGGATTCGGTGCTTATTTTATTCTAATTCGACAAAATTTTAACTAAGCACCGAATCCTTTCCAGTTATCATCAGTAACGATCCGGATTTTGTCATACGATACGGGTAAATAGATACATATTTTATTCTAATTCGACAAAATTTTAACTATCTATTTACCCGTGACAATATTTATTAGTACACATCGGAAACATCGCTAGGTAGAATAATGCAATTTTATCAACGTCTACACTGGACAAAATCCGGATCGTTTATTGACGTCGTGTGCTTACTTGGGTGCTGCCTTTTTCGCGAAAACAAAAACTCGATCATCATACGATAGTTAGGCTAGTTAGGCCTACATCATCATGTACAGTGGCGTTCAGAATTGCATGGACGATTTATGAATGAATTCATTCATAAACTGTCCATGCAATTTTGAACTCGACTGTACACATCAACTTACTTGGTAACAGCACATGCCTCTAGCCAGCACGTAGACTCGGTCGAACAACGCGAATAGCGAGGCTGATGGTTGGTGTATGGTACAGATGATCGTTCTACCCTGCCGCGAGAGTAGTCGCAGAAGCACAACCAGTTGCCGGATAGATACAACGTCTAGGCCGCTGAAAAAATATAAAAAAAATCAATTTTGGTTACCTATTTCCAATATTGTATTTTCCTTTTGGATTAAACATATGAAAAGCTATTGCGTAAGTCCACTGATGTCTTTGTCTGTTCATGAATCTGTAAGATTTTTTTATCTGGTAATAGAGTTCTAGAAACGGACCGACGACAGACGGACATGGCGAAACTATATAATAAGGGTTACTTGTTTACTACGGAACCCCAAAAAGGGTTAATTTTAAATCAGAACTCCACGTTGAGTGAAGACATATTATAATAATCAGTAACGATGTAGGTGTTACTCATCAACGCTATATTGAGAAAGATAAAATCTAAGCTAAAAGCAAATTCTTTAAATGGAAAAAAAAGTTGCTGCTCCGTTTAATAAAAATCTCTTTTTGCACACGGGTTATTAAATTACTAGAAAACGTGTTTGGAACTCACTACAGAGCGCTCGCTGCTCGTGCGTTTGGTATTTCACTGGCCGGATGTGAAATATTTCATTTCAGATTAGTCCAGGAGACGCCTTTGTTTATCTTAATTTAATGAAATTGTGTAATGGAATAAGCGTCTAATTATTATAGAATGAGCAGCTACGCAATCCACTATAGCGTTCAGCCAACGAACTAAATGAACACATTAAATTTGAATTATCTAACAAATAATATATTATTGGTCAAATTTAGTAGTTAGCTGTATTTTTTCAATCAATATTAAATAATTCGGAAAATTATTTAAAATTTTAAGAAAAATAAACACCTACATAGTCTTAAAAGTTATGAATTTTATCGATAGTTATCGTGACACAAAATCATCGATTTACACAGTAAATTATAATAAAAAGGTTAACTTCGCGCGTTCTCAGTCACCATCATATTAGCGTTTATGCCATCTTTTTGCAATGCTTAATCCCAGGATTCCTAAGACTTAATGTAGGTAGGCAGGCACTGGTTTCCAAGAAAGCTATGTACGTTTCATAGGGACTGGGATAATAGTCCGGTTTCCTCATGAAGAATTTTTTAGAGAATAATGATTGTTGTATTCATATCAAACGATATTTATATGCTAGGTTAACCTAAGTATACCTTTTGTATGTCTCAGGGGAATAATGCTGTAGCCCACTGTCACTTAAGGTTGTATGAATGTACTGTGTATACACGACATACCGTTTATAAAACGAATTTATTGAACCTGTACGCTATTAGCTGCTATT